>VDFB02366620.1:0-26675 GCA_007258455.2 Sequoia sempervirens
ATCTCATATTTTTGCACTACTGTATTGTTTTAAGGCATTCATGGCATTTATACTTGATTTGTATGATGGTGTTTACATCTGGTTTCTTGAGATGACTTTGGCTCAGTTTGGTTGTATTGGCATCATTGATATCACAGTGGTCTTTGCACTTGAAGTAATTAAGGATTGATCAAATAAAGTGATTCAAGTATATACACCATTGCTAAGGATTCTTAAGCTTCCTTTTTATATTCAAATGTAATGATATTGTTTAAGGAAGTTGATACACACATTTCTATGTGGTATTGTCAATAATCGGCATTTGATATGATTATAAGTATCTTGGTTTATTGTTGACTATCATCGCCATATGAATTTTGGGAAGGTATTTATACCATGTAGTACATGGTCGGCATCTCTTGTAAAAGGCATGTGTGTACTTTATACTCCTAATGAGTATCGGGCATACTAAATATGTGTTAAAGTTATCCTAATTCGTCGGGTATATTAAAGGATTAAAAGATTTTTTTCAAAGCTTGGTAAAAGGCATTTGATGTTTCATTTTTCAAAATCCCTCATTAGGGCACAAGAGGCAAAGGCTCACATGGAAAATGCCAAGGTTTTCTATGATGTTTGATAAAATCAGGTTGAATGTTGTCAGCAGTTTGGAATGGTGATGGTGTCAGCAGCTTGAAGTGAAAAATCTCAAATACTCTGGAAAAGATTGGTTGGCGTCTACTAGTTGGACGGTTATGAAACCATTTGACAGGTTTTTGAGGTATTCTTTTAGTTGGTTTTTCACCAAATCAAGTATTTGCAAAACTTTTTGATTACATGCCACATTTTGTTAAGGAAAGGATTAGTTTTTTTTTTTTTAAAGGAGGCATAAAAGAGTTGTTTTGTATATCATTTCTTTCAGTTATAGCAAGATTATTGCAACTAGTTTTATAAACAAATTCTTTGTGTTCGAAATGGTGTTGTTAAGGATCTTTATGGGCTTAACCTGTGTTGGTTATGATATAAACCCTTTTAGGGTTTCTAGATATTTCTTGCAGGGATTAGTAATAGACTCTTCAGTTAATTCATTTAGGGTTTCTACAACCCTAATCAGGTTGGATTTGGTTTTACAGTTTTAAAAACTGCATTTGAAGGAAGCAACTATAAAAGATAACTATCAGTTTTTTTGTGGTGTTACTCTCGAGAAGAATGAAAAGAGATTTCATGACTATTCTTTAAAGACTTTGTGCAGAGGTTGTTTCATATTGAAAAATTGATTATCATTCTAGAAGAAGTTGTCATTTTTATACAACATTCTTCAATGTGCTTATTGAAAATATATATATATATAGTCTTCTATTGAGATTCTAGGACTGCAAATTGCACTTCTAGGGTATTGATAGAATGCTATAACTGTATTTTGTGGAGTTGGTGCTTCTAAATTTTGTGGAGTTGATGCTCCTAAATTTTGTGGAGTTGGTGCTCCTAAACTTTGTGGAGTTGGTGCTCCTAAAATTTGTAGACTTGGTTCTCCGAAACTTTGTAGAGTTGGTGCTCTAAGTGAATAAAGAGATTTTTTCGAGTGGTTTTTATTTCCTAAGAGGGTTTTCCACTCAGGACATATAATGTGTTATGTGATGAGTCTCGGTGTGATTGTTTTTCATGTCTATCTGATTTTCATAAGTTATTAGATGCATTAATGTCTATTATCAGTTCTTATTTCTACAATGTTAACGTGATTTGTTGTTACAAGTACTTTCACAGTCATATGTTGCAAACTGGTTTAAAAGCTTTGTTTAACCAAATATGTTTTGCATGTTGTGATGAAAAGTAATTATTCTATCACATCACATGTTCATTCATTGATTCATAGTTCAAGATTGTTATATTTCAATCTGTCATAATGTTATAAAGCTCTTTGTTGTCTCAATGCTTATCATGTTTCATTCAGTTGCACAGTTGTTACAGTGTCTCATAAAGCCACATTGAAATATGATGGTCTTAAAGTGATTCAAAGATGTTGGTCTTCATGTACATAGTCTTATGAGTTGCACCTATTTTGTCATCATGCTCTAATTGTTAAACAATGTCAGACACATGCTTGGCTTGTGCAAGATATCTCACACAAGTTATATTGGCATAAGTTGTCTAAATGAATTGAGTTAATGTTGTCACATCTTTGTTTACCTCTTTTCATGAATGCTCTCAAAGTAATTATTCTACTCTGTTATTAATAGAAAGGATATATGAACTAAAACTCTTTGTCAAAATTAAAAAGTTTAATTTTTAGGTCTATCTATCAGACACTGATTCAACCCCCCCCCTCGCAGTGTCTATCCATACTCCAACAAGTGGTATCAAAGCCATACCCGTGCATAAGTCTAACCAACTTAGGGTTTCCTGGTCGTGGAGTATTCGTTATGGCTAAGTGCAAAAGAAACAAAGGTCAAAAGAAAACCACTAGTGTCAAGCAAAAATTTGATCAACCAACCCCTGTCAAGTCTAGTGAAGTTTTGTCTCAAGAAATACTCCTGCCAGTTGATACTAAAAGTGATCCAGTAGTTGGAGAAGAAGGAGATCACTTAGTAAGTGACTTTGAACAATAATTTGGTGAAAAGGAATGTGAAGGTGATGAGTTTGAAGTTGATTTGGAAGGAGAACTAGTTGCTGCCTTAGATGAACTTAAAAGGCTTAAACGAGAAAATCAGGAACTCAGGGTACAACTTCAAAAGAGCATTGATACTAATAAGGTATTAAACCAAAACTATGGTAAATCTGAAAAAATTATTGAATTTCTAAACAATCAAGTGTTAGAAAGGAAAAAGACTGAAGAGGGATTGGGAGTCAAGTTGAAAGAGAAAGACGAAATGTGTAATAAGTTAGAAAAAGAACTTGTTTCTTTGAAAAAGTGGGCAAAAGAAAATTCTTTATCTAATGATACAAATAATCTGATTTTAAAACTGAAAATAGAAAGTGAAGAGAGCAAAAGGATAGCAGAGGTAACTAGAACCAATTTAGAAGTCATAACAGTTCAGTGTCAAAAACTTGAAGGTGAGATTGTCAATTTAAAGAAAAGTCTGGAAGACATCAAATTACAGAAATTTGAGAAAGGAACTAAAGCTCTTGATGATATGTTGAGTAAGAAAAAACATTCCAATGATCACTTTGGTTTAGGGCTTGAGAAAGGACAAAGTTCTAGTGTCAAAGATGAATCTAAAAAGGAAATTGTGTTTGTGACAACTAATGGGAAAAGTTTCAAGGTTAGGCAGACTCCTAAGAAGAAAATAGACTTGAACTATCATGCTCCAGAGACAGAAAGCAAGGTTGTTAACAGATTCACAGGTTTCTCATCAACCAGGAAGTGTCAATCAATAAGGTACAATTATTCCCAATTCCATGGTTGCTGCTATTCATGTCATGTTTATGGACATAGGGCTAGAGATTGTGAAAGTTATGCCAGAAATAATTATGGATGGAATAAGGGAAATAATACTTATAGTTTGTCAAATCATAATCATGGCACTATATGTTATACCTATCACAAAGTTGGTCATGTAGCAATTAACTGTTGGTGGAATGATAAGAATGGTAATGGAAGTTCTTATAGAATGCCTAGAAGTTATCATTCTTTTGGTTCAGATCATAATGTCATGTGTTATAGATGTAACTGTTTTGGACATAGAGCTCAGTCTTGTAGAAATCATTTGTTGAGGTCATCTAGACATAACAAAAGGACAAATACCTTGACCAAGCAACATCAGGCAGATACCTTGGACAAGAAGAAGATAGGTGTTAAGAAGGTTTGGAGAAGAAAGGAAAACTAGGAGAAGGATGAATTAAGTCTTGTGCATATTGCACAAGTGGCCTCTACTAGTGCATAAAAAGAAGCAAAGAGTCAGGGGGAGTCTATTATGGTAATATCTTTTACCCCTATGAAGTCAAGAATGAGGTATGACAACATGCATCTGTTATTGGAGGTATATGTTGCTAAAAAATTCAAAAGAAGTAAATAGCCAACTTGTTAAATAAGAGGTCTCAAATATTGACAGTTTTGGATATAACAGAGATCATCATGATTATTGTACTGTGCATAACAAAAATTTTGTTACAGGTTGTTAAGGTTTATGTGTTGATTTGATGGAGCCTTTCATTTCCTATCATTCAGGCAACAGGAAGGATTAAGCTAATGAATATTCTTGTATCATGATCTTCTAAAGTTGTTCTCACCATCTTTTATGTGTTTCCACTAACACATTCATTGCAGGAATTCAAGTTTGAAAGTACAATGACAATTCTTTGGCGAGTTTGATGCTTTGATGGCTCAATTCATAAGGTGCAGGTATGAGTTTGACAGGAGTACGAAATTTTGTAAACTACAACAAGTGGTATGTGTTGAGTAACTATTGTAGTAATGGTCAAGAGTAGAATCACAGTGTTGTCAAAACAAGTCGCTATTGTGGACAGTAATGAGATCAAGATTAGTAATTAAAAATGACTAGTTCATTGAGTAGCAAGCAACCAACAAGATAAAGAGAAGTATCAGTATTGTACAAGGAAATGAATCTGTCATGGATAGGATAAAAGATAATGATCATAGAATTTATAACAAAAAGGGGAAGAGTACAGATGTTATTAGATTTGTCTTTTATTTGTGTTAAAACAAGAGTATTCTTGAGTATGCAGATGATCATGAGATATAAGTACTAGACATGTGCATATTGGTGTTTGGTGAAGCAAGTTGACATGAGGCTCTTTTTGCAGTCCTTTGTCTACATACGAGAGATGTTTGAGTTGCTTATCTTTGATGACTTGAAATCATTCATTAATATTGGTATTGATGTATTTTGGTTTAACTATTCAAAAGTTGCAAATTTCATAGGTAGTTTTGGGTCATGCATATTTGACATCTACATAGGATGTTGAAATCAGGTTAAATTTTCCTTTGTTCCTGACATACTGGTGCATCTTACGAAAAACTTGATGATAGGTTGTCTGAATTTCTTCTTGATTGCATTTTAAGGCTTACTATTTTTATGTTAAGATTGTTATTGATCAAACTTTGAATACATCTTGATAATTCATTGTCACTAAGAAGAATTGGTTGAGTATCAGAGATAAATGTTTGTCATTGATTTGCACTCATGCTCTTGGAAGATTGTAGATTTGTGATTGAAGTTAAGTTTTCTCATTCAAAGAGAGCATTATAGAGGTATTATGAATCAAGGTTATTTTCGAGGAGATGAAGATTCATAGAGATAATCTTGAAAATGGTATAAATAGTCGTGAGGAGAATTTATGCAAATGCAAAGCAGTATCAAATGATAAAGATTCTAGAGGACAATGAAGTCTGCTGATAGGACAAAGATAGTTGTCAGGATTATTGATGATTTATGACAGTCATATGATCTAGTGGTGGTGCTTGTATCAAATGAGCAAGTGACAGCTTCATGATGTTATGCAAGTGACAGTATACTTGACAGTGCCTTTGCTTATTTATGTTATGATTTCTTTAACTTAGTATCTCAGTCATTGTTGTCAGTGTTGATGATGTTTGTTTCATGCTGACTGTGATTCAATGTTTTTTTCAAGACAAACTTGGACTAGTGACAACATTCTTCACAGTGTGCATGGCCAGAGGATTTGGATGTGAGATTGGTGTTCTTGGACAGAGATATGACAGATCTCTATTGGTTCTTGGTGCAAAACAGTAGTAGATGTCAAAAGTGTTTTTCAAGTACTGGAGTAAGAAGGAATCTATCTACTCTATTTATGCAGAGTAACATCAGACAGAGATAGATTGATATCATGCTTTGAATTTGTTCAATCCATTGTTCTTTGTCACATATGCTTTCAGTGTTGATTGTTTCTTGAAAGGGGGAGCTTGTTTCTATATCTTTTCATTCAAAGCTCTTGCATATTTAGTTTGTTGCTATATTGCTCTACTTGCAACTGGTTATTGTGTTGGATTGTTGGTTGGCTTCTCAGTTTTGTATCTTCATGGCATCTCACATTCTCTTTTTTCAGTCTTTGTCATTGAGGCAAAAAGGGGGAGAGATGATATGTGTTTTTCCATCAAAGACAAAGGGGGAGTTTGTTGGCTTTCAGTTGTTTATGATTTGTGGTTTGTCCTTGATGACAAAACTGGTTCTTTGACAAGATGCATTCTCAGATTGTTTGATATATGATATGCAGATTGGTTTATTCACATATGGTTAGTGAATGATATGCAATTACAGGATTTTGGATTTTGATTCAGGATCTGGATTTTGATTCAGGATTTTGATATATGATGATGTTGACAGTGTTTATCATTTTGACAGAATGATTGTTTTTCAGTTTGATCCTTCAAGGTTACAAGTCATAGGTATATTCAGTTGATTATTATCAATTTGTCTTTGAATGATATATTAGTGCATTATTAATCTCATATTATTGCACTAATGTATTGTTTTAAGGCATTCATGGTATTTATACTTGATTTGTATGATGGTGTTTACATCTGGCTTCTTGATATGACTTTGGCTTAGTTTGGTTGCATTGGCATCACTGATATCACAGTGGTCTTTGCACTTGAAGTAATTCAAGATTGATCAAATAAAGTGATTCAAGTATATACACTGTTGCTAAGGATTCTTAAGCTTCCTTGTTATATTCAAATGTAATGATATTGTTTAAGGACGTTGATACACACATTTCTTTGTGGTATTGTCAATAATTGGCATTTGATATGATTATAAGAATCTTGGTTTATTGTTGACTATCATCGGCATATGAATTTTGGGAAGGTATTTATACCATGTAGTACATGGTCGGCATCTCTTGTAAAAGGCATTTGCTTACTTTATACTCCTAATGAGTATCGGGCATACTAAATATGTGTTAAAGTTATCCTAAGCCGTCGGGTATATTAAAGGATTAAAAGATTATTTTCAAAGCTTGGTAAAAGGCATTTGATTTTTCATTTTTCAAAAGCCCTCACTAGGGAACGAGAGGCAGAGGCTCACATAGAAAACGCCAGGGTTTGCTATGATGTTTGATAAAATTAGGTTGAATGTTGTCGGCAGTTTGGAATGATGATGGTATCAGCAACTTGAAGTGACAAAGCTCGAATACTCTAGAAAAGATTGGTTGGTGTCTATGAAACCATTTGACAGGTTTTTGAGGTATTCTTTCAATTGGTTTTTCACCGAATCAGGTATTTGCAAAACTTTTTTATTACAAGCCAAATTTTGTTAAGGAAAGGATTAGTTTAAAAAAAAAAAGAGGCATAAAAGAGTTGTTTTGTATATCATTTCTTTCAATTATAGCAGGATTATTGTAACTAGTTTTATAAACAAATTCTTTGTGTTCGAAATGGTGTTGTTAAGGATCTTTATGGGCTTAACCTGTGTCGGTTATGATATAAACCCTTTTAGGGTTTCTAGATATTTCTTGCAGGGATTAGTAACAGACTCTTCAGTTAATTCATTTAGGGTTTCTACAACCCTAATCAGGTTGGATTTGGTTTTTACAGTTTTAAAAACTGCATTTGAAGGAAGCAGCTATAAAAGATAACTATCAATTTTTTTGTGGTGTTACTCTCAAGAAGAATGAAAAGAGATTTCATGACTATTCTTTAAAGACTTTGTGCAGAGATTGTTTCATATTGAAAAATTGATTATCATTCTAGAAGAAGTTGTCATTTTTATACAACATTCTTCAATGTGCTTATTGAAAATATATATGTATAGTCTTCTATTGAGATTCTAGGACTGCAAATTGCACTTCTAGGGTATTGATAGAATGCTATAACTGTATTTTGTGGAGTTGGTGCTCCTAAATTTTGTGGAGTTGGTGCTCCTAAACTTTGTGGACTTGGTGCTCTAAGTGAATAAAGAGAGATTTTTTCGAGTAGTTTTTATTCCCCAAGAGGTTTTTCCACTCATGACATATAATGTGTTATGTGATGAGTCTTGGTGTGATTGTTTTTCATGTCTATCTAATTTTCATAAGTTATCAGATGCATTAATGTCTATTATCAGTTCTTATTTCTGCAATGTTAATGTGATATGTTGTTACGAGTACTTTCACAGTCATATGTTGCAGTCATATGTTGCAAACTGGTTTAAAAGCTCTGTTTAACCAAATATGTTTTGCATGTTGTGATGAAAAGTAATTAGTCTATCACATCACGTGTTCATTCATTGATTCATAGTTCAAGATTGTTATGTTTCAATTTTTCAGAATGTTCTAAAGCTCTTTGTTGTCTCAATGCTTATCATGTTTCATTCAGTTGCACAGTTGTTACAGTGTCTCATAAAGCCACATTGAAATCTGATGGTCTTAAAGTGATTCAAAGGTGTTGGTCTTCATGTACATAGTCTTATGAGTTGTACTTGTTTTGTCATCATGCTCTGATTGATAAACAATGTCAGTCACATCTTTGGCAAGTGCAAGATATCTCACACAAGTTATATTGGCATAAGTTGTCTAAATGAATTGAGTCAATGTTGTCACATCTTTGTTTACCTCTTTTCATGAATGCTCTCAAAGTAATTATTTTGCTCTGTTATCAATAGAAAGGATATTTGAACTAAAAGTCTTTGTCAAAATTAAAAGGTTTAATTTTTAGGTCTGTCTATCAGACACTGATTCACCCCCCTCCCCCTCTCAGTGTGTGTCCATACTCCAACAATGATTGCATCTTTGATCTAAACCCTAATCCTCCTTTAATCTTATCCATTTGTTATCAATCATTTCTAGCCATTGATTTTTCCTCTTCAAGACTATATATAGAGGCTCTCATCCTCCATTTTTCACCTAATCCAACCTTGAGCTATCATACCTACATGCTATCATTTTGACCAATCATCTACCAAATCATATCAAGGTTATGCTACACAATTGACCAATCCACATATCAATATCAAGAGCAAATCAAATGGAGTAAGGGTGCATTCCATTTCCACTCATCGAGGATAGAAGCGAAGATTCTAGGTGAAGGTATTGTACTTTTGTGTTGCTTTTATCTTCCTTTGTCTTCAATCTTTTCTGACCTCTTCAAAACCATTTGCATCGACAAGATGAAAAGCCTTACCTCATTTTAAGTCAAATCCTTCTCTCCTCCAAATAAGAAGTTCAACAAGTGTGATTTATGAAATGCAACTTACTATAAGACTCAAGGTTAGAACCAAAAGATGCATGCATTAAGCTTGTTAGTCTACTTAAGCTTGGTCGAGCAATAAAGGTGATGCCCATATGGCTTCGTCCATAGAGTGCCTCCAATTCTTTTGAAAAAATAAACTATGTGACCAAGTTTTATTTTTATGTGCATCATCAATGATACCACATGAATTGCTTGGATTCAAAATAAAGGGAAGCAATGGTTGCTTCGCATCAAGGAATCACATGGTATGGTTTGAAAAACTACTCCATTTGTCATGTCTATGCTAGTGTATCCTAGCCATCAATCTTATGTGATATTCATGGCAAGAATAATTGTTTTCTTACCCCAAAGGAAGCATCCAATCGTGACCTTCAAATTGGCCACAATTTCTTTTCAAATAGTAACACTTCAAATTTGTTTATAGTTGAAAGCTATACCACATTTTACAAGAAGGAACCATTTTTAGGGGTTTACCATATAAAAAAATAGAAGGGTAATTTGACTTTTTTAGATTTGATAATGAAAACTATCACAATGGCATTGTTCCAACATATTTTATACACTCATTGTTCTTTTTAGTTCAATATGCTTCAAATCATTGTTCCAACATATTACCTCTATGTACCATTCCAATAGTGAGTTGTAACTTTAAATAATGATTTTGGTGGAGTTAGCCTAATTGCCCCAAGCTTCTTTGTTATGTTGACAAATAAATGACCTCCAAAGAAATATACATGTACCCTTAACAATTAATTATTGTTGTGCACTATATTATAACATTTCAAAGAACACAACAAAAAATTGATCTTAAAACTTGTAATTCTTTTTAATACCTTTCCCTCTTGGTGTTTGAAAACCTACTCTTACGTGTTCCTATGGTATTTTTGTTCCAAGCAAATGGAGGTCACATGTATATCATTTCCCCTTTTGATAGCATCCTTACTATGAAAGTGGCATCTATAAGTGTTACGAGGCCTTTGTTTGTTTCAAATGGTCGCCTTTCATTTGTTCTTGATCCTGCTAGTAGGATTTCTACGACATTTTCTTCTCCTACAATTAATTCTCCATTGCTCCATGGAAACAACACTAGTTTGTCCAACCTCCACATGCCTTCTAATAGTGGTGATCTAGTCTTAAGGGTCAATAATGGCATCAAAACCATGTAAGATTGTGAGCAAGGGATAAAGGTAACTCCTAGTCATTGTTTTTGGTGGCATAAAGACTAGTCCTTCAAAGTCAAGTTGCCAACAATTTTATGCGACTAATGTTGGAATGGAAGTTCTTGTCCACCCTTCGATGCAAGATAAAATATGCCCCCCTCACTATTCACAATCCTCCATGTCATGGTTCTTGACTGGACATAATTTAAACAATTACTTTTATCTTTGCTAATACTTGGTCTACAAATTTAATAATTTGTGGCCTTCCCTTCCCAACTTACACAATTGGGCCTTGGAATCTTAAAAGTCTCATTGATGGCAAGATCAAGTTATTTGTGTGCTAAAGACTTCTTCATTGCAACTTTTGCCTCTTCAAAAGGGATTTGGTGCTTGATGATAAATTATGGATGTGGGAAGAACACTCCATCTTAATCAAGCCGTGGTCTATCTTCTTCAACCCTCTCTGAACCACTCAATATCAAACCAATTTGAGTCGAGCTTTTGAATCTTCCTCTATAACTCTGAGAAGATTCTTGCTCTGAAGCCACTAACAATGCACTAGGCCACTTCTTAAAGGTTGACACTATTACTTCCTACATGGGTCACTCTACATTTGCTTGTATTATTGTGGACATAAATAAATATTTACTCTTCATAGGCATGTCGTTTTGATGGTGGGTGGATAGGCCTTGGAAACCACTTGACTATGAGAGACTCCCATTTGAATGTAGATGTTTTGTCAATGGCCACCTAACTTCAAATTGTCCTCACTCAAGACAAAGGCCTAGCTACATGTTCGACTATCAAAACATCTAACTAGCTAATCGATGGTTCCTCGATCTTCTCAAAATATTAGGCTTTCTCATGGGGTCAGTGCAACTATGTAGTCACTCCTACAATTCCTTTGATTCCTATTGGTGATTCCAATCCTATTCCTCAATTTCTTATTTCCACTTCTCATGTTATACCCTCAACTTCAATGTTGCATCCACTTGCTCCTGCGGTGGTTGATCAACGATTGCCATCTTCAATTAGATGTTCCTTTATGGTGTGCCCTTGGATGGGTCCTCAATGAGAGTCTCAACCCTCTCCTCCTAAGTATGAGGATTTAGATAACAACTCTTGTACAAATGGTTAATTGGTTAAAGGCAAAAGAAAAGTCTTCCCAAATCTTTCTTTGAATCACACCAAAGTTATAGGG
Organism: Sequoia sempervirens; assembly: GCA_007258455.2. Lineage (NCBI taxonomy): Eukaryota > Viridiplantae > Streptophyta > Pinopsida > Cupressales > Cupressaceae > Sequoia > Sequoia sempervirens. The sequence goes on from VDFB02366620.1 coordinate 11,483, forward strand.
AGTGAGGTTAAATAGGTTATAGAGTATGACATTGTTTAGACTGGATCCTTAGGAATTGTTTTATGCTTAACAACTTGTTGCAATTGTGTTGGATCTATCTTGGTAGTTAGGCCACACTTGTAAATGTTCTTTTCCCATTTGGAAAATTGTTGTCTTTGAGCTATTTTATTTGATGTACAAGGTTTCTAGTTCCTTCAAAACCAATTTATCTTAATTAAAAACATTTCAAAGACAATATGGCAAAAACTAAAGGGGAACATTTTACACCTTAGGAACCTTTAAATGGACAAAAAAATCCAATTAGATTCATAATTCACAATATTGCATAATTGTACATTTTTAAGGCATAATATCACTTTATCATATATCTAATACTTATTGCATTAATCCAAATTTTAAAAATAGATTATTCAAAAACTTATAATATAATTAATTGTTCACTATAATTCATGCATATGTCATACAATGTCTTTAATTGTTTATATTGCTATGCAACAATTCTTCGTAAATATCAAAACATGAAATTTGTGAGTTACATTGGAAATTCTTATCACCTCAAATGCATATAAAATAATAAGCTTTGCCCTTAATCTTCATTGTATTTAACATATCATATAGCAATTCTTTGTAATCATCAAAACATGAAATTTTTGGATTATGTTAGAAGAGTAGCAAGTCAAAGGTATTTTTTATTTTAAACACTATCCTGCATTAGGATTTTCTCAGAACAAAAATTGGCAATGATGTGCTAATTCAATGAAATTGAATATAACTTTAATACAATGAAACTAAATAGAATTAAAACAAAGCAATGGAAGCCTCATAATGACACATTTTTTACAATGAAGTTCAGGGATGAGGGGGAAAAGAAAATTTAAAATATATTGTTTGAAATCATATTGTACAGCAGATGTATGAATTTGTGCTTGATTCATCACAACTAGCACACATCAATATATATCTATATATGCATATATATTTTTTAGCTCTATTGCTAATTGGGTTTTTGATTGAGAGACCACCCACTCCTTCCCTTCGTCGTTGGTGTTTCTTCAGGCATGAAAAAATCATCAGCCTCTCCCTCCACACCTATAAGGCAAATAAACAACAGTATTTACTTACATAATAACACAGTCTTCACCATGTATTATTTTATCAGTGACTGTAAATGAATGAACATTAATCATTAATTGGCAATACTTTTGATATAAAGATACACGTAGCAAACTTATTAATATTATTCTTATTAGTATACACTTAATTTATAATATGTAAAACTTAACATCACAATCATTACTGCGTTAGTTATTTCCCCTCTTGATGTGGTTCCAAAGGTTCTAATGTTCAAAATTCGTATCTTTACAAATTTCAAAACAGCTCCTACAATTGTATCAGTGATGACCACAATTGCTTACATTTGGATAATAGATCACGCTCTTGGTAAAACAAACCTGTCACACACAACAAACTGCAAGTGCATTTCAAGGAATATCATCTCCTATGATATTAATTTATTTCTCCATGAAACTTATGGTGTTAATGGCATTTTATTTGACTCTCAGCTTGTTTTCAGAAATATACTTGTCTTCCATGCAGTTTACTTTAATGTCCACGCGTATTCTTAAATGTTTATAAAATTATTACATTTTTTTAATTTTTGATTTATAAATCTTGTAAGAAAATTAAGCCCCTGCAACAACCATATGGAACCCCTTAAGTTTTTAGCCTTCTGCAATGATTGACAAGTTGCCTGCTAACAAACCTTTTGGTAATTCTTCAAAACATTAAGATATCTGTAATTTAAGATATTTCTAGTCTTACACAGTAATCTAACATTAAAAGTTTTTCCTATCAATCAAATACTGATTTCCCCAAGCATAATCTCACAACAAATGCCAATGGCAGAACCACGAAAATCTGTGGACCCACAAACTGGATTTTAATGCAATTAGAGCAAAAAGTTTCCACTGCTGTATCTGTTTCAATCATCCATAATTGATGCCAGACAACCCCACACCTGATCACATCAAAATAGCACTCAGAGTAGTCCGCCTTTTCAATTATCCAATCTGCTTGCATTGGATTAATTTTTGACTCCCATAAAAGGAAACAATACTTCACAGATCCTTTCTTGCCCATGATTAACAATTTTTTTATTTTGAGCCGACATTGATTTCAGTGCAAGCCAAATTCTAGTCTCGTTACTTGTACTGCCATGAAATGGCCAAATTTGAAGTAATAGTACTATGGTACAACCCTTTCCAGACACCCTCGCAAAACATAAGTAATTTAGAATAGCCAATGAGAACTATTATGGATGTATATCAGAAACGGTCCCTCCATTCCAAAAAAATCCAATAGCTCATGAAAATGAATAACAATGCCAATTTAAAACTAAATAAGACTGATGCCAGTTGAAAAATATAAATGCCTAACTTTCTGGTCAAAACTTTTGATAGCTGAAAATGCCTTTAGTTAGAAGTAGTTATTCTAAAACAAGACGGAGACATCATATAAATTTAATAAATCAATATTACTTTTCCCAGAATAGATATGCATTGAGTTTACCTAATGAGCAGACAGTGACACTGTTTCAGAATAACCTACAATCATCTCCTTCTATTTGCCTGTGCCTGTGCCTGTGCTTGTGCTTGTGCATGTGCTTGTGCTTGCAGCTTCTGCTGCATCTTCTGTTCCTGTTTTATCCGCTCAGCATACATTGGCAGACAAATAATCTCTTCAATCTCACCTAAAAGAACCTCTTCAGTAATATTGTCTTCTATGCTCCGCATCACCTGCAAAATTATGTCACATTTAAACATGAAGAATTGAACCTGTGAAATTAGATTCTGTATGAAAAGTTACTAAATTTATAGATAAACCTTCATATATGTATGCCATCCATTTGGGGTAGGCTTGTCTGCCCTAACACGCATATATTCCCAGGACTGTTCTTTTGGATTCCATGAACACTCAATAATTTTTCCAGACAGACTTGAAGGATCTTGATTTCCTATCAAATAACAGAAAATATATCAGTCAATAAAAAAGCATGCAATTGCTGTCTCAAAGTTGGGGTTAAACAATAAATTTACTTTATTACATACATGGGAATGATTTCACATATATTCATGGCCATTATATAGGAGATCGATACCATCATATAACTGTATAATCAAAATAAATCAACATGTTAAGCATACAGCTTAACTTACAAACTACAAAGAATTCAATATTTCAGCCAATTCATCAACCACCAAAATTTAAAAAAATAAAAAATATCAGCATTTCAACAACCACAACTGTGATACCCTTCTCAAAATACTGAGGCCAAAACATTATTTTATTCTATTTCATACACCTAACTGGTGTGCAAAACACTCTAATCTCAGGAAGTCATTCTCATTCATATGCCATCCTAGACCCAAAACTAAAAATGACTTGCAGCATATATGGATAATCATGTGGCCTATGAAACTCACAAATTTTATTACGAGTTTTGTTCAAACCTCATTTACCTTCGTTTCTTATTTGCATCACAAAATACTCAATAAAATCTATAAAGAAGGATATACATATCAAGGAATCTTAAGAGTAGAGTTTTCTCAGTTCAAAATACAATAAAATAAGCAAGCAGACAATGAATAACTACCAGCATACCTAGTAGCCAGAAGATATATCCATAATGTGCTTATTAAATAACATAAATGAAATAGAGCAGAGACATATACATTGTGCCTCTAAAGGATAACATTTGTATCAGAATTTTAACCTGGAAATGTGACATGAGCTCCTTCCAACTTTCGGTTCTTTCCTTTGTCTATTAGATACATGGATTGGCGATTTCCTTCTCCTACCTGTTCAAGCTCAACATTATTAGAATATGTAACGGAAATATAGTTTCTTAGATTTGTGAGAATGAAACCAAATTGTACAGCATAAAGTCCTAAAGTGAAAATTGTTAAGCTTAATAATATGGTTAGTGGCATTTAACCTCTTGGCACATTACATCTCTCAATAAAAGTCACAAATGCACTGCTAGAAGTAGAAATTGACAATCTACTACTGAATCCCTTCTAACAGATGAAAAAAATAGACGAGTACCTCAAAAAGAAAATCAACTGAGTTCATGTGAGCATATTTCCATTTAAGAAGACCATCATGTGTGCGGGGAACATATGGATCATCCCAACCCTGCAAAATATGACTAATAAGCCAAAAGCTTACATAGGAACCAAAGAACTAACAAAATACCTTTTGTGACTATTAGTGAGAACACCTTTCCATGTCTGTCTATAGGTGTTGCCTCCTATATGGAACACACGCTCCATCATTAAACCCACTCAGGTTGTACAGGATTTGTTTTATGAAATGAAATTAAGCTGGTTATTATGAGCTTGAAAATAATTTTATTGATAAGCAGAAATTCCTAAAATTGATTTGAACAACTATAAAGGCATCGAGGTTACATGGGAGGAAACTTATCCAAGGAATTTTGAGCTTATGGTCCAGTAATTTAATGCAAACCTTTATTTGTTAAGATTTGTTATGAGACATTCATTCCAACAGATTATTCTGGGTTCACTAATTTAGAAAGTTATTATAAAAGTGTTTGCTTTGACAGAACAATGAGATAGCAACAAAACCTTTAACCTTGTAATGAAATTATGTGGATTTACTTTTCTGCAGCATTTATATATAATTTGAAATTTCTGATCATTACTCGATCATTATGAAGACTGGGTCAACTTATAAAGCATTACATCTACAAAAAGCTTTTCCAATTGGGAAAGAAGCTAAGGGGTGAAAATCTCAAGTCAATGGATTTTCTACTGATCATCCCTCCTCCCCCATTCCAACAAATACTTAGAGGTGTATGCATTCTTTGTGAATCCCCTTGCCCTATGATTACTATAACTACACACATGAAAGAAATCATTTGTTAACAACATAAGTAGAGATGATTTTAATATACATGAGTCAAAAATCCCACAGAATAGAAAATCTAAGCAGTAATTTTGCTTTTGTAAATAGGATCAAATCTCAAATAAAAGGAAATCTTAGCTATATGAATTTATACTACTGTATCAGTTCTTGGCACAGGCCCACTATGATAACAATATGAAAAAATTTAGTGGCAAAGAAAAGATGAATAGATTTGATGTTACGTCACATATTTATATAACATTATGTTTACCTGAAAGATAAGACCATCTGCTTCATGTGAAAGCTTTGGGATGAAATCCTTGAGTAGTTTACCAACAGCTGAAAGCATCCAGAAATTCTTTCTTCTGACCTGCATGGTAATAAACTCATTCAATCCTTCAAAGAGAATGATGTCTAGCAGATACAAACTGATTGCAACCAATTACTGAAGCAAAGAAATGAACTTACCCGAAATAGTTCCAGATCATAGCGGTAATGTCTATTCGATTTAATGTCATCTGTCCGTGGTTGATATATCTCTGTGTGTATTAATTTCCACCTCTCATAGAAGGGTTGCTGTAAAAATCAGGAGAAGCAAGTGCATAAAATTAGAAACTAATCAATAATAGGCTTCATTAATTCAAGCATAAATTGCACTAGAAAAAATATATTAGTTCTTTCATGTTCTATGGAAATAATGATAGCACAATCTTTTTTGCAACCAGCACCAGGGGCTTCTACTGTGTCAAAAATTATCAGTTGCAAAAACCAATGCATAATTTATTTCATTAGCCATCATCAAAGTTAATATGTCCTTTGAGTCATCTCTCCTACTTTCTTCAAAAGAAGATTTCTTTTTTCAACCTTCCATTGCAGCAAAGTTTGTTTTGCTTGCACTTTTCAGGCTTAGAGATGCACCTGCATTGAGATTGATATTTACAAAGAAAATATTGTACTAACCCACATAACTTATTGCCCTGATTTTCATCCCAAATTTTAGTTAAAATTTGTTGTAACTATCTTTCACATAAATATCCCATTGCACAAATTATCATGTTATGTTAAACGAATTCACTGTGAATATATCATAAGTTACAAATCAAAAGAATGAAATTATATGGATGTGCCTCTCAATGTAGTCGAATCAAATTTAGGTATATTATCTACCTTCCCCATTAAGGATGTGTCAGCCTCAAAGCACAAATAGGGATAATGTGGCTCTCTCCAAAGTGGGATTTTGTTTCTCCATGTGACTATTGCTAAATAATAAATCGTCAATTTAGGTATATCACATATCTTCTACCTTAAGATGCTTCAAATTCAAACACTAAGGGGCCATGTTTCATCTTACCATTAACAAGATATCATAAATCTCAACCTGGCTAGAACTAAGATTTGTCAAAATAGCTGGGACTTTCAATATGATCCTCCATTTAAATAAATGTCTTTAACACATCTAAAGCGTCATTTGAATTCTCAAAGCTTAGCGTTTACAACTGTTTTGCTTATCAACTTCTTATGGCATGCATTGTCAACTTGCTTCTTCTATATGACAATTTTACATCACTGCTGAACGTGGTGAGTCTGTACCATATTGCAACTCTTGAGAATTTCAGCATTTTTTCAACAATTTAATCATAATTACTGTTTTCAATTTCCAAAATTTCTTGAGAAGGCTTCCCTTGTAGAACTGGCCATTAAACAAACCTGTGTTTTCTCCTGAACTTATCATTTGAAGATAATTTCATTGTCATAATTTTATTTTTCTTGGTATTATTCTGCAAGACTCTCTTTGGCTTTTTATCAAACTGTTCTAACTTAGATTGAAAAAACACAGAGAGATGGAAGATATCGGCATGTAAAAAACTTCTACAATTTAGTTGAGTTGCTGAATCAGAATGGGTTATGGGTATGGCCGTATGGGTATGTGGGTACAGTACACATGTATGGCAAATAAATTGGGGCTGCTGGGTATGTTCTGGGTCCATAAAAATATATATATAGATCATAAATATATACATAGTTGCAGTTTAAAAACAACAATTAAGTTCAGAATATCACATATCATGCATATGCTAGACAAATCTACCATAAATATTACACATTTGAAATACAATATACTATTTTGATATAATTTATACAATATCCTTTCATGTTTGACTTGGATTTCTGCCTTCAATATTTAAATCAACACATACTAGTAAAAAAATAATTCTATAAAGGCAATGATATATAAGAATTCTATACATTCACTGGAGATGGAGTACATGATAGTATGGATGTAGATGAAAATTTGGTTGGTTATTTTGAAGGCACTCTCATTACAGCTCTAGTCTATACGGGTGGTCCTTTGAACAATACGAAATAAGTTAAATAAATAATGTGACTTGGTTTACCAGGTGAAAACCATTCACCTGATGATATCATGTATAGTCTTACAGAAAAATGGTTTGACCAAGTCTTAACAAAGAAAATTATACTTCTCATTTCTTCAGTACTTTTTACTGTATGATCGAGACTGCTTCGAGCACAGCAGAGGGTGATGTTATTGCTATGTCTGGTTCAGGCAGCTTGCAATGTATACAGAAAACATTCCCTGTTTGTTGCAACTCGTTTGCTGTTGCCTGTGACTTGTCAGACACACCAAAAACATTAAATGACAGAAATTAGAGTTTCAGATGCATGTTCTATGGTTGAAAATTTCACCAGTTGCTGGAATCATCATTGAAATACATTGGAAACACCACATCCAACCTGGAATCCACTTCAATGACTCCACACAATTCTAACTCTAAACAATCATACCCTGCCCCATTCCAAAATGAATTATACCCGGATATGCAGGGTTTTTCTTGCAATTCTGTAACTTAGCAAATTGAGATATCCATATTCTTTAATGTCCCAAAATTTCATGTTTTAAGCTTCATTGATTGATAACATATGAAAAACTATGGTAGAATCAACGAAGCTTAAAACATTAAATCCTGAGAAGACCTGATGCACTTTTCTCAGATCTATGTTAAAATTATGGGATTGAAAACTGTAACACTTTTCTCCCATATGAAAAGAAATCGTACCGAGTATGTACTGTTGGCATCCATTTAAGTTTCTTAAATCTATGGAATATTGTCACTAGACCATTCACTAAAGTTTGAACTAGTAAAGGGAAAGTGACAAGCGGGCACAGAGATAATGCTCTGACCATTCATAAGGTATCCTTCATCTAAGATTGTCATGGTAGGAAACTGTATTAACAAGATTATTTTTATGCAACAAAGGGAAACAATTTTAACAAATCTAGCGCTGTACTAATAACTGTTTCCTATCAATAACAATGGGAAAAGAAACAATATATTTTTTGTAAGAAACAATTTTTTATCCCATTATAAATTCCTTCTCATTTCCATATCTCTTATCTAGAAATATTTTGAAATTATGTTTGACACCCATTATGCCTCAAACATTTAGAAATGACTCCTGCAATATAATTCACAAATTAAATGTATAAGTTTAAAACCCAACTGAAACTTTGGTCGTCAATTTTAGCCCTTTAATCTGCCAATTAAAATTGCATAATACAAATCTTAATGTCATTTTCAGAAGTGAAAGATGATGACATCATATTTATTATTATATCTTTCTAATTTTCAATCAGACTCGAACATAAAATATGGTAGCTCCATTTCTATCTTTTCTATAGGCAAAGAAACAGGAACCAAAACATTTCAACTCCAATCCTCCTACAATACAACTGTTATTAATAAATTTCAAAAACAGAAGACCCTGACAAAGAGAATTTTCCACCAAAGATTGAACTTCTATTCCCAACCAATTGAACTTTAACATAGACCTGAGCGGACCTGATGCACAGACATGTACACTTCATAGAAGAGGTAAGGGATTTAAATCCTGAGAGGATAGGGTTGTATGTCTTGTTGACCTATGAAGACAGATTCTGCTGCCTATGATTCTCTACCCAGACTGGGTTGATGCCAGTTCCTGATCCCAGCTCAGTTTGCAGACTTGAAAAGGCCATGTATGTTTAAGATGGACCCAGAGTTAACCCAATCAGGGCTCCCTGCCGTCCTGGCTGCACCCAGTGCAAACTTAAAATTCATAACAAAAAGAAATTTAAATAATTCAATAATTTGTCATAAGCCTAAAATCAAAGATAATAATATGAAATAAAATAAAACAGTTCTTCTTACCTTCATTGCATACATACACAACCAAACTTTAATGCTTCTCATTTCTCAGGGCTGCAACTCTATTTTGCATTGAATTATCAACCATCATTTGTGCTTTGTGGTTAATTTTGTATTTTTTGTAAAAAGAAATAATGCTATTTCTTACTATTTTTAAATTTTAATAATTTTATATGCTTTTATATGGTCAAACCCAAACTGTACCAAACCCAGGTTAAACATACCAATAGGTACCAAACCCGGGTTAAAAATATCAACATGTTACCATGCCCAAAACCCAAACCCATGTCCAAACTGACAACTCAGTTTTTGACTATGTTATACAGAGTCTTGGGACAAGAGGACAAGGGGGATGGGTCTATGGGAGAGGGCGACCGGGGGCCTACAATGGCCTAGATTTGGGGACAGTGAAAGGTGGAGATAGAGCCTCTAACAGGGTCGAGGGGCAGCACCCCTCACACAACAAAAATTAAGGCCTTCAATACCGCACAAACCTTCACGGCACATGGCATTTTCACAATTTTATTGCTTTGTCTTCTACAACACCAAATCCTTACTATTTCTAAAACTTGGGAATGATTTGGAATGAGGCTTAGATGCCTATTTATAAGTTTTTTGTAAGTGCTTAGCTTTTAGGTGGGGCCCATCGACCGTTGGGGTCTGTGGCACACATATTGAAAATATTGACTTTTTCATTTTTTCCTATCATGGGAGATGCTTAGAAGTCCGAAGAACATTTAAGAGACTTATGTGTGGGTCCCCTGGATGTCCCAGAGCCCCAAAACCAAGGGTATGTCTTGGAAACGTTCCCAAGTCGGTAAGGGGGCATTTCCCCCAAGTCTTTGCATCTCAATAATGCTGAGATTGGGAGGGGGTGAGAGAGTGGAGGGTTAGATCCCTGTGGACAATGGGTTTTGATCAAAACTTGTCCCTTTGAGAACATCTACATGGCGGGCCTCTCATACACCATGTTGGTGCCTTGCTTGGTGATGACATTGAAAACTACCTTTACCTTCTACTTTTTATCCAATACCTTCATTTATTATAGAGAATTCCATGTTTTTTCATTTGCCATAAACACAAGAAAATATGAATGCAAAGCACAGCATAATCATTTGATTGATATTGTTGAATGAAATGCTAGCCAACCCACATTCTGTCTAGTGAGTAATTTGCTCTCTTATTATGGTAATTTTGTTACTTTCTTTCTAAATTGCATCCTAGATATAATCAGCCAGTATGTTTTAATGTATGACTACTAGCGATGGCTTTGTTGTTTGTAATATATTGTTGCTGTGGCAAAAGGTAAGGTAAAGGTAGTTTTTTAAGGTCACACAAGTTACCACTTCATCACCAAACCCACTCAGAGTAGAGCAGTTACCTGTTTAAATATAAAGGCTCTTGAGTTTTTTAATCTTAAGAAAATGCTACTAAGATTTAAATTTAGCAATTCAATTTCTGCTTGCTGAATATCTTTTTGAGTTTTTGTTATTCCCGTGCTGTTTTGCATCTTGAATATAGCCTGCCATAATTATATTTGATTATGATCACTAACCATGGCTTTGCTAATTGTGGCATGTCCTCCATGTGTTAGAGGAGTCACCTCCCAGAGTTTAGTTCATGAGAGATGGGAGGCTTTTTCTTCTCCATACAGTATCATGTAAGCATATATGCCACCATTGTCCCCAACTAAATATAATTGGAAGTTATATCGTATCTACATATTGAATAATATAAAATTATATTTATGATAAACAATAAATATCAGAAATGTGCGAATGAAGGATAGAAGTAACAGGAACCATAGTTTAATAACTCTGCGAATACTCACCTGGAATACTGTCAGTGAGTAATCAATCACTGAAACTCACCCTTAATTGCCACAAAGTGCACCGTGATAATAACTCGTCCACCATCCCTTAGAAAGTAAGGTGATTTTTTTCCTAATTTTTTTTGGCACACCAACAACTTAAGGAACCCTTATTTGATGCAAACAACTAAATGATCATATTTTTTAGGTATTGCGTTGTTGTGCACAGTGGGGTATATTTTTATTTATTTATTTGTTTTAGCTGGTTTAATTTTTTTTAACTTTAACAAAATAATTGGCGCCAAACAGTAGGAGTATGCCTGTCAAATTTTCATAACTATAATGAATAAACACTATGTTCTTTTTGTGCCAAGGTAGAGAAAACATTGAAGTGGGCAATGTCGAATTAAGGTTCGAGAACATTTATTTGCTTTAATTCATGATCCTATAAACAAGGAGTTAGTACAAAAATATATACATTGCTTATTAGGCAATTCTCTACCTAACAAAGCCTTTGCACTTGGGCTTCTATTTACAAAACTAGTCTTCGTACAATCTCAGAAAAGTATTTGTGCATCATGACTCAACACATTAGCATGAAAACATTGCAATATAAAGGCAAAGGCAAAGGTGTTTCTTAGGGTCGGTACCAAGAAAGACACCAATTTGGCTTATGAGCCCCATTGTAGAAGCTTACAAGCAGATTCTAAACACATTTGAAAGTAAAACCTCTATATCAACACAGTTGGCAAAACACAGCAGCTCAACCCAGCTACTAGAAACAATAAAATTATGACCCATTGTTTTAACTTAAAAAAAACTTACTTTTAATGACCATCATATGATAGTCATTTTTTTATTAATAATTGTCACCGGTCCATGACAGTCATTTTTAAAAAATTAAATGAATGTCATGGGCTTGTGACAGTCATTAACTTTATTTAAAATGGCTGTCATGACTCATGGGCTACCCAACACCCACTATACAGCTTAAAAAAAAATGAACAATGACAACTAAAATAAAAATTAAAACATCATAATTTGTATAGATTCTATTATGAATTCTTGCTTTTTGTTATTTCTCTTTTGCTAGGCAAGATCTCCATTTTTTGAAAAGAATATGGCATCCAGAACAAGTAGGAAAGGTGGTAAGCAACCAAATGACCCTTGCTAGAAACATGGGACAAAAGGTCTAAAAAAGGTAATAGTTATTTGCAACCACTGTATGAAGGATACGAGAGGAGGAGTAAATCGTTTCATATATCACCTTGCACACATCCCTTGCCAAAATGTACAGCCATGTACTGAAACAACTATGGAGGTTCAAAATGAAGTGAGAGCTCTCTTTTTAGTATTTAAGCAGAAAAAAGTGGAGAAAAAGAGGTCAGCAAAGGCAATGGGAGCCGCACCCACATTTCACCATTCTATAGGGTCAAACATTGTGGGAGATATGAGTAACTCTTCTTCTACTGGGCCACGAATTTTGGGAATATGCAATGTGAGCAGCCACAAATCCCTGATTTTTGTTGCTTTGAATGTTTATTGGAAGCAGTTGGTTACTACATTGATCAAGGCACATAAGGGGATCAAAGCCTTGAGCATTTATGAATTGAGAGGCCTATTTTTGGAAGGTTACATCCAAAACACATCTAAGCTAGTAGAGGAACAAAAAGAAATTTGGAAAAGCAAAGCTTGTAGCATTTTGTAATTTGTTGGATGAGGTGGTGATGGAGATGGGAGTGAATAATATTATCTAGATAGTGACAAACAATACATCTACACATGTGTTAGTTGGTAGACTACTATAGGTGAGGCACCCTACATTGTTTTGGAGCCCTTGCACCACCCGCTTTCTTGACCTTCTCCTTGAGGACATAAGGAAACTGAGTTGAATGAAAAATCTTCAGGTAATCAGCTACGAATTTTTATTGCTCAAAAAATTCGCCAAAAATGAGCCTATGTTCTGATACCATGAAATGATAATTGATATTCGTTATTTACAAATGAGAGGAAAAAAATCCTTATATAAAGAATTACAAGACGATGTTTCAAAAAAGAAACAATCATTAACTAAAGCAAATAACAGAAAGATACTAAAAGCTAACTGAAGCAAACTAAGTTAACTAAAAGTAAACTACCGACTAACTAAAAGCTAAGATGACCATTAAATATTACAATAATACTTTAATACTAAAACAGTGTGATAAATTGCAATTTATTTTTTCTCATCCCCCAAGCTAAGTTTTTCCCTAAAAAAAATGTCAAACAAGAATTTGGCTGATAAAATCATGATTCTCCACAGATTTTTGGCAAATTTTAATTTTTTGGTCCAAAATTAGGGTTTATGGGTTTGTTTCCAATTTCTGCGGCAATCCTTAATTTCCCATTTTTTTCCTGATTTAATAACAAAATAAATTGAAAAAATATTTATTTTGGTTTTCCCAGTTATTTCCAAGAAAGATTCTTGCTGTTATGTAATATTTAAGTTTAACCATAGGATCTTGACTCAAACAACCCTAATCTGCCCCAAAATAGGGTGCCCTACCGAGGTTTGTCCTAGGTCCATCAGAGAACCCTAGGCCCCACAACCCATAACTAAATCAACTACATTAAATCTAACAACACTATTAAAATAAAATACAAAACAGGTCTTTCCTTCCTCACTCACCCAAAACTCCATTCTCAATACTAAAACTCTATTTTGAACATATGACATAAATAGAAACTGTTTCGATTTGTCCTTTTAACATTTGGCATTGAATCTTCAGTTATAAGTTGTTTTTTGTGGTTAATGCAATTATGTATATTTCATGCAAATTATCACTATATTTTGTATTTTTTAACTTCTTGTATGGTAGTACCCAAGCCTTACCCAACCCAGGTAAATAAAACCAGCAAACCAGTGTAGCCAATGGACAACTTAGTTGACATGAACTCCATAATCTTTTCTTATAGCTTGGATCATGATGCATATCTCTTATAATCAGTATAGCAATTCTCAAAAGTCTTGACATCAAAGAAATTTAAAATGGCTCAATCTTGGATTTCCTTGAGACTTTCTGATCAGTATCATTAACTTTTGAAATAACTGTTGAATTTTTCCAAGTTTCATTCGTTAATTGGTATTCAATTTCAATTTCTTTTTAATGATTGAATTCTTTATCTATTAAAAATACCTTAGGGATCAGAGTTTTGTTATCCATGAAATTTGTTTCTTGGTTCTATAAATTTTTCTTTGTTGAATTAAGACACTTAACTTGATAATGCAAATATTTATTACATGTTTGTAACCAAACAATCTGAGAGTTCTTTTCAACTATGATTTTTGACAAGTTCAAATTTTGATTAGTTAATTTTAGATTTCACCACTTTGAGTTTTTTATTTACCAGGAAATATTTCACTTTCTCAGCTTGAGTTGAATGTTTTTTAACCATCTTCCTACGAAGCTTCCTTTGAACTTAACCTTAATCAAAGTCGAGGCTAATCCATTAGTTAAGTGTCCTTTTCAACTATGATTTTTGACAAGTTCAAATTTTGATCAGTTAATTTTGGATCTCATCACTTTTGCATTTTTTATTACACAGAATGATTACCAAGATATTTGATATTAACAAAGTAGCGAAAGAGTCCTTAAAAAAGAATTACAAAAAATCTATCCATAAACGATAAGATCAACAACTAATAAAGAAAAGGATAAGAACTTAACTAAAAGAATAAAGAATATTCCTAAAGACTTAATTGACCGTTATAAACTAAATATTACAATATTACTTTAATTTTTTTATTTACCTGGAAATATTTCACTTTCTCACCTTCAGTCAAATGTTTTTTAACCTTAATTCAAAGTTGAGGCTAATCCATTTTTGGTATTCCTCACCTTCAAAATAACATTACAGCAGACAACTTGGGTGTATGTCTTTTATTTATATATCTTCCACCAATATTTTGTGTCTTCAACTCCTAAAATTTAGGTATCAAACTATGGATTTTCAAAATCATCATTAATTCTTTTATTAAATTATTTGATTTGACAATTTCAACAATGATTTAACCACAATTATCAAATCAGAAAACATTTGGTTAAAATCCAACCGGATCCAAACTTTTTTAATTCCAGATTTATGAAATTATTTGACCTGCAGAAAAAACCAATTTTTTTCAAATCTGGTAACTATATATTTAACAGTGTATTTTTAATAGCCCTCTTTTACTCATAAATTGGTTTAATTTAACATAACAGGCCCCTTATAA
>VDFB02366620.1:35334-183526 GCA_007258455.2 Sequoia sempervirens
GCTCTCCTACAAATTTGCAAGTCTTCCAGCCATTGTGTGTTGGAAATCTGGCTTGAAAGAAATAGGAGGATATTCGAGAGAGAAGAGAACACAACAGATGCTGTGATTGGTAAAATTAGAAGAGTTACAAGGGAGCTAACGGAGATTTGCCACCAAAAGCTGGAAGACTTATTCCTCCTGAAGCTAGTATAGCAAGGAATTGGGGATCTACTCTGCAAAGCATCCCTGATAATGGAAATGGCAATATTAGTAAAAGGAAACCTGAGGTGCTGTGGTATCCTCCAACCAAGAGCACAATAAAACTGAATTTTGATGGGTAGTTAAAGGGTAATCTGGGATGAGCTGGAGTTGGTGGCATTTTCAAGGATAGTGATGGCAATCATATACTCTCCTATTATGAAGCCTTAGGGGAGACAATTGTAATAATAAATAATATATGATCCAGGAGAGTGCCTTGTAGATACATTCTCGATTTTCATTTCGTAAAACTGAGATTCATTTCTGACTTAAATAATAAAAAATAAAATTGAAACATTAAAATTGTAAAACTTAAAACCTGAAGATTAAATGCGGCACGAATGAAAATCGGTGCAGGAGTGCAGACTTCTGACTGCTGGAAAGAGACAATGATAAGAGCACACATGACAACAGGTAGGAGGAGGAGATGAATACAGCAGACAAAAATGCAAAAAGAATGTTATCCTACCTCTGTTATGCCTCTGCTGACACTGCTAGTGCCTATATTGATGCCACTTGTGATTACAGTTTTTAATAATTTAAGGTATTTTAAGGTTTCATGGTTAAAATTTTATTTATTTTTTATGGATTTTGATACAGCACAAGATAACAAGGCTACCATATCCATATATATCCAGCAAAGCAAAAAAGTTTCTATTGTTTTGGGTATGGGAGGGTAGCGTGCCCAAGACGTATCCAGGCAATACCATATCTACACCTGTATCTGGTATAAGTTACAATAATACCATACCAGGGAAGTGGGGAGAATATCCTACAACACTGCCTAATATTAATGGAAATTAACCCTTTTAGTTACATTCCAGCCATGAAGCTTTTATTTTCTATCTTTGATGTTTTCCTTTAGCATATAATAATAATATATATACCTTCTATATAATTATATTTTAATACATGCCACTACTTGGTTGTGTTATATCTAAAGTTCAATATAAAAAGCTTCCATATATGTCCAAATACTATATCCATGATGGGATTCATGCTACTTAAATACAGTGCACCTTGGAGTCTTAGAAAAAATAAACCAGTAAATTCAAATAACTGTGTTAGATCCCTTCAATGTTTTGATCAGTATTAGCCACAATAACTCTTTCAGATCCCTTATACTTTGTAAGTTTGTAACAGTTACCATTCTAGGTGGGCATAATAGGTAGGAGTGGGAATATTTCAATCATATTGTCAACAAACACGTAAGTTTAGAGAACAAAAGACCTTGAAAAAATGAAATAATGCAAAAGGTAACAAATTGGTGTTTATGCTCATGCACCTGCAGCAATGGCAGCCTACTCACCTGGACTGCAGTGTTAGTACAAAATATGAGCATGAACTGAGTTAGAGTTACACAGCAACATGATTACAAAGATTAATCACAATTTCATTTAACATTTAAGGAGAAGCAGTACACCTGTCCAATGAGACCGGCTGGGATCCTGGAAAATGAGAATGTCCTTGGGTTTGCTGAAATGCAAAGACCAAACTCCCTCGTCAGCATTCCTTAGCATTCTACAAAAATTATTTATACTAGAAGCTTGAAACTAACATTGTATTATTGCCTGCAAATGATACAGTTCACAAGGGGATGGCCAGACATCAATATGTATTTGTGCAATATCTCAAATTAGTGTAGTTTTGAACAGCAAGTACAGTCTTCAGTACTCACTATTCCCAGTGCTTGGCAGCAGAGCTTCTGCAGTTCCAGCTGCTGACCAAAAGAAATTTCGTCACCTAGAACATCGTCATTTGTCATTACTCCATTTTCAACCTCAACCTCCTGACAGAAAAAGAAACATCATCATAAACCAGTCTCGCATTCAGATGAATAACCATCACAACAATCTGAATCAACAATAGATGGCAATTAAAAAACTATGCAATAACTTCTTAATATGTGTTATAGCAAGCAATGTATAGGACAATATTATTGAAAAGCAAAACAAGCTATATTGTAGAACCTAAACCTTTTTCACACCACCCTTCTACTAAATTAATCCAGCTCACTCATGGAAATTATAAATACTAGTGTTTGAAGACAGGAAGAGAAAGAATCAACCAATAATTAAAAAACACTATCAGCTTTGAAGAGCCATCCCATCACTCCATTGTCAGAAGGGTAGAGTGCACAAGGTATGCCAGATGAGCATCCAAATTTAAACACTGCCAAAGTCTTAAGAGTGAAAAAGACCAACAAATCTTATGATAATAAATGAACTACCAATGAGTGTAGTGGGCACTGTCAATATTGCCAAACATCCTGTGTGCTGTGCTTTGTAATCATCATGAACACTCTCTATATTCCTGCTTATGAATAGTATAATCTATTTTGTGAATTGGTACATATTTGTTACAGGATTTTTCATTTCATGGTATGTGACCATGCAACCGTGACATAGGTGCACTGATGCATGCTGATAACTAAGATTTAGCCATTTTCATTCAGCGTTGAATGATTTTTTCTTTATAGAAACTTTAAGTAATTATATGATATGTCCAAGCTCCCCTTTATACAGCTTAGTTACAATTAGTTCAAGGAGGGGGAAGAAATTCTAATAAGGCTACTTTGAGATTTTAAATTAAGTCATTTGTTAAGGGTTGTACTCATAAAAAAGGATTGACAAGTTAAGACCCTTTCTTAACAAGAGCATATAAAAAAAAACATAAAAAACCAAATTTTCAAATATTAATGTGTATATCTATGAGGTGTAGAAACTACAAAAACTGAGTCAAGGGCTAGGCCATAGGTATCAGAAAAAGTTATGTTCTTAGACAAAAGGGTGCAGAAATGGCAGATACCAGAAGAATCTAGCAAAATTTCAGAGCTTATGAGCTAGAACTTACATTTAGAAAATCATTTTGAATAACAGGAGAACATAGTAGAGTGCAAATAGCATTATACAAACAACATTTACAAATGACTGCAAAGCTTTCAGGTCACAAAAAAATGTGCTACAGAGGCCTTAAATAAGATTTTCTTTTCAGTTGAAAGCCCCCACGGCAGCAGCAAATCAGGTTGATGGACCCACATTGGTGGGTGGTCCCCTTGGGTGGAGGGGCTCCCTTTTTACCCTTAATTAATAATTTCAGCAACAGACCAGTTTGGTGGTGCTTTCCTGTAATGGGGCTTAGGACAAAGATTGTGCCCGCCACTATCTCCATGGCTGTGTTTTTAACTGCTTGAAGTTCAGGGGCAGACTAGTGGTAAAAGTGGACTTCGATCTCTTCAGTACATACCATGTTCCAAGACTCAATGCACCTATTGTGATGGATTTTAATTTAGTGAACACATTTATTAAAATAACTGATTATTTTATAATGGGGACACTACAACCAAATTGCCACGATGCAAACAACCATAAATAGGTTACATACATAGTATGCCACTTGGCCTAAGTAAATATTAGCCTTGTACTTACACCCTAGTTATGATGACATGGAAAGTCAAGGGTAATTAATGATGATAAGTGTAATGAGGTGTTTATTCTTTGTTCACGAATGACAATGAAGGTGATAAATCTAATGAATACAATGCCCTAGAAAAACTAAATCCTTCTTGGGCACCTCTAAGTATAACAATGATGCATCTATAATGTAGATGTTAACAACACCGACCTTAGAATGTAGGATCATGTTTAGAGTGAGAAGGACAACGAAATCTCATTACACGATCAAGATAGGAATAGACTTGAAATTAAATTTAGTAATATCAATGAGTTGAAACCAGGGATACCCGGGGACGCACACCCCCCCCACCCCCCCCCCAAAAATCCCTCGTCCCGGTTCTGGGGATGTCCCGGGTACCAGGGGACGGCAAGGGGACGGGGGGGTACGGTCCCCCTTTTTTTGCAAAATCGTGGGAAACGTCCCGGGGACAGAAGGGGGACGGTTGACCCGTCCCTCGACCGTCCCGAGGATGGCCGGCCGTCCCCCGCGTTTTGAAGCTCACAAACATAAAAAAATAAAAATAAAAAAGCATAAAATTTTAAAAAAAGAGCCTTGCCTACGTGGCATGTGTGGGCCCTAATGTTTTTCACTCTTTTATGAAAGAAAAAGGGCCTCTAAAACTTCATTCTATTCATTTTGTTTGTTTGAGCAGCCAAGGGTTTGAGAGGAAAAAAATTGCAGCCATTGAAGGAGAAGGAGCAGCAGTTTGAAGGAGGAGAGGAGGTTGAAATAGTGTTGTTGGGAGTGCAAATCCATCAAAGAGGTATGCATTTCCTTTCTCTATTTTCATTTTTTCATTTTTTTGCAAAATATGAAGTATACATAGTCTGATTTTATTTTATTTTTTGCATTTTCAGTCAAAACTTGCATTCTAAAAAACAAAAAAAATGAGCAGCAATGAGGGTAGGAGTGATAGTGAAGTTGAAATGCAAGCTAGAAGGGAAACTAAAGAGCAAATAACCCCTACCCAACACCATCCTTCATCAACCAATACCAAAACTATGAAGGACTATGCAAAACACCCACTAGACAAAAAAACCATTCCTTCAATTTGTGACAGCCATGGGTGAAAGACAAAAAAATTCAGGGGGGAGTAGGGTTTGGTTGTGCCATGTTTGTGAAAAGGAGTTTAGGGGCAGCTACACTAGAGTTAGATCTCATTTTTTGGGTGAGGTGGGCCATGGAGTTAGAGCGTGTCCTGCATTGACAGATGCACTATTTATAGAGTGCCAAACAATTCAAATGGAGTGTGATGGTGGGGGTCAAAGTGGGTCTCCTTCTTTCCCAAGTTCACAATCATCTATGCCTACTCCTACTCCTAGTCCTTCCACGGTTGGTAGTAGTGTTATCTTAAGAGGAAAGAGGAAGGTGATTGGTAGTGATAAGGCAGCCTCAGTTGAGTCCATGTTTCAAAACCAAGCACGAGAAACCTCTGAATCCTCCATTGCCAAATTCTTTTTTTGCCCATGCCTTTCCATTTCATGTGGCCCATTCCTCTTATTTCAAACAAATGGTGAAAGACTTAGTTGCTGTTGGTCCTTCATTTGTACCCCCTGGAGATCATAAGCTATGCACCACCCTCCTAGACAAAGAGTACTCCAAAGTTAATGTGTTAATGGAGGAGATGAGGCAAACATGGATGAGGACAGGGTGCTCTATAGTGATGGATGGGTGGAGTGATTGTAAACGTCGGCCACTCATCAATGTCATAGTCACATGCCCTGCTGGTTCTTATTTTCTTAGAGCCGTAGATTGTTCAGGGAAACGTAAGGATGTTGACTTCCAATTTTCCATTTTGAGAGATGCCATAGAGGAGGTTGGGGCTGCAAATGTGGTGCAGGTGATCACCGATTCAGCACGTGTGTGCAAATCGGCTGGGTTGATGGTGGAGGGTACTTATAGGCACATATTTTGGACCCCATGTTGTGTTCATGCATTGAACAATGCATTGAAAGACATAGGGAAGATGGATTGGGTGAAGAAAACGGTGGCAGAAGCTAGAGAAATTCAAATGTTCATTTGCAACCACCACACCTCACTTGCTCTTTTCAGGACATTTTCAAAGGAGTTTCTCAAACTTGTTGATACAAGGTATGCCATTTACTTCATTTTGTTTCACTTTCAATTTGTATTCATAATCTGATTTTGTTTTAAATTTTTATTTTTTAATGAATCATTGAATTAATGAATGTAGATATGCCACCTACTTCATCCTATTGGAGAGAATGCTTGAGGTGCATGAGCCTCTACAATTGATGATGGTCAATTATGAGTGGACTAGATGGCCTAATGCAAGTTCTACTCAAGGAAAGAGCATCAAACAAAAGATCCTCGATGATGATTGGTGGGCCAATGTGAGGTAAGACATATTAGATGGCTGATTTTCATATTAAATTTCTGATTTTAATATTTTAATTTTATTGTCCAATGTTCCAACTTTTGAAGTTTCTAACATGTCAAATAACTTGTCAACTAATTATTTTGAACCTTTTGTTTGCATTTTGCAGATATATTTGCTCCTTTATCTCGCCCATTGTAGATGTCATTAGATATGCTGATACAGACTCTCCTAGTCTTGGAGAGATATATGAGACATTTGACACTATGCTTGGGAAGATCAGGCAAGTTATTTTGGCAAAGGACCCCACTTTGGATTTATATGAGCAACACATTAGACCCATTGTGACGCGGAGGTGGAATACAATGAACACCCCGCTTCATATGGCTGCCTTTGCTCTAAATCCAAAATGGTATGCACCAAGGGATGGTAGGGTGCCTCCATGTGATGATGTTGAGGTTTTAGATGGGTTCACACGAGCTATTGAAAAGATTTATCCACCCGAGCAAGCTTCACTACTTTGGTCACAATTTCTAGACTTTGCTAATCTTAGTGGCCCAAACTTGAGCAAACCACAGGCGAGGTTGGATAGAGCTATATTAGCTCAATCGAACCCTATTGGATGGTGGACCTATCATGGGAGAGATACACCGCAGTTGAAGATACTTGCCACTCGCCTTCTTGCACAGGTTGCTAGTTCCTCTGTTGCAGAGAGGAATTGGTCCACATATAGCTTTATCCACTCCCTCAAGAGGAATAGACTTACCTCTAGACGAGCAGAGAAGCTAGTGGCCGTTCATAGTACTCTTTGGCTTCAAGATCGACAAACTCCAGAGTATCGACAAAGTCCAGCTCTACGATGGGATATTGATCCCGAGGACGCAGCTCAGGTAGATGAGGAGGAGACAACTGAGGGCTTGGTTGGGGTCCCATTGGCTGAGGAGGAGCATTACAGTGGCAGTGACTTAGAGGATGACTCTGATTTTGATGCGGTTATGAGAGATGATTAGGGGCAGCAGTGCTCTTTGTTTATTTTGTATTCATTATTGACATACGATATTGTATTTTGATTTTCATAGCAAACTAATACTTTAAAACTATATGGCAGCAATGTAGCCTTTGGGCATTTTGATATAAGTTTATAAATTATAACTTGGAGGTTGTTTCATGATTCGTGTAACTGTATGTTAATTTTGAATGCGTATTGAGTATTGGCATAATGTTGAACACAAATGTTATTTGCTAATGTTCTATAATGTGTATTATGCATGCCTTATTCATGTTATCTATAGAATATTTAAAATTTCCCTATATTTTAAAAAATTTCCCTATATTTTTATATAGCCGTCCCCTGCCGTCCCTAATTTTGGCCTCAAAAATCGGAAACTTGGGGACTCGTCCCGCCGTCCCCTGCCATCCCCTGCCGTCCCCGTCCCGGAAACTTGGGGTAACCTTGGTTGAAATAAGAAATTGATCTATACGAATTTATTGTTTAGATATTCCCAATAGCAAGAACCACATCTCTTCTAATTCCATGGGGAAGAAATATGTAGATGGTCCGCAACAAGTGGGGCTTGAGGAATTAGGATGGTCCAATTGTTGTTAGGATATTACAAGTGGAACAGTAACCTAGTATGAAGAAGCATTAAAGGGGAGGATTTAGACAACAAGTCTCCCGTATAGTAAGAGGTTTTGTGAATTGAATAGCATATGTTACGAATTTTGTTCAATTGATTATTGGGTTGAATTAATTAAGTATGACTATGAGAGTCGAGAATAATATTTAATCCTAGGTGGGCAAAGGTTCATACAATGACTCTACTCAACTACTAAACCATTAATGTGTGTCAAGGGCAAGATATAATAAACCTAAGATTATAATATTAGTATAGTGTAACTCAGGTATTATTTACAATTAGTAATATCTTTAAGTATTAAAATACTTTTTTCATATAAATTGCTTGAATGGTGGAACTATATGAATTTCTCTTATGTGTGGTGAAAGAATGCTTTAAAAATATGGCAAACAATTGATAGAAAGGTCACTATATTAGGATGTATAAAAATAGGAATTATTGTATGAGAGTTGAATTTATCTTGTAATGGTAGTATTTTATGTATAAGGAATAGACTTCGATAATAGAGAAGAAAACCATGCTATGGTGCATGAGAATACCTTATGATACCATTTATGACAATTCCTTAGTTGCACATTGTTAATATTATCTTATAATCATTATTGGTAATGATTGTAGTGGAGAATTAAAGTTGAATGCAAACCTTGTTGATTGTTACTGAGAATAACCATATGAGAATTCCATTGACGAACTTGTTCATTTACTTTTAAGTTTTAAATATAAAATGAAATAGATTCAACTTGATTTGTGCAATTATTAAAGATGTCGGTAGCAGAATGTGATCAACAATCATTGTATTAGTGCATGCTAATGATTACAAAGTAGTAACAATGACTGTTGATCTGAAAGTAATCATTATTAGTCAAATGTAGCATTTGTGAGTTTACCTTATAAACTTATTTTGAAATTGAGATAAATACATTTTCTAAGCACGTTGTAGTGAAACCAAGCACATATGGTACTCATATTGTACCTTAATAAAAAAAAGTGAGCATCTCAATTGATCCTGAGTACTAGTTTCTACAATGAGAATGTCTTTTTTTCTCAAATGATGATAGATCTACATATAGTATCGTATGGGAAATTACTACTATAGTTTTGAAACAAGTTTTCAGCTCAAAGAGAAGAATAGAGGAGTCAAGTTTTCAGGGGATTTGACGGAGAACAAGGTTATACTCCAACTTCACAAGGGAGTCAATGGTGGAGGCCAAAGTGATAATATACATAGTGAAAGATGTTTAGGAGGATGAATTGCCAGAAAACAATGGAAGGCCAACCTACACAACCATACAAACAACTTGGGCAAGGTAACAAGTAGATAAATTTGCTCGAGTCTTATTTTATTGTTTCACAAGTATGTGAGCCTAGCACACATGATAGGGCTGAAGGAAAACTTAAATGGCAAGCTGCCACAAAGGTGCACCATAAGGCCTTGATGCAAAATAGGCCTTAGGTATCATCTAAATTACCCCAGGGGAAGAATCCCACTGGTTGTAAATGGGTTTATAAGGTCACTAAAGGATATGCATGACAGAATGAAGAAACCTCTTCCCTCACTGCAAAGATGGTAATCTTTGAACTAATTATCTCACTTGCTGCTAGGTTTAGATGGAGAGTATATCAAATGGATGTTAAAAGTGTCTCCATGAACAAAGACTTGCAACAATATTTCCTTTGCAAGTTGTTAAAATCTTTGTACAAACTTAAGTAGGCTCCTAGAGCCTAGTAGTTCAAAATTGATCAATATCTTAGAGATTGGAGATTCCAAATAAGTTATTTGATCCTCATCTCTATGTCAAAATCAATGGTGATGACCCACCCTAAATGGTGCGCTAAAGGATAAACATGTTCTTGTATCCAGAAATGGTGCCAAGTGGTGCCCCCCTTTACTTGGCATTGTCAAATTAATTTTGAAGAGGCCTCCAAGAGCAATCCTGGTCCCTCTAGGGTAGGTTGTATTTTAAGAATCAACTTTAGAGATTTGATAATGGCAGCCTACAAGAAGTTGCCAAACAAAACAAATAATGAAGTTGAAGCCCAAGGTTTCATTTTGGATGTCCAAATTGCTTCTCGATGCAACACTAGCAAAATTTGTATTGAAGGAGATTCTATGATTGTATTAAAAGCCATGAAAATCAAAAAGCAATCAACACCATCCTATATCAAGCTTGGTCAGTTATGGATACCTTTAGAATCCTCTTTGTTTAAGACTGCTTTAAAATGGCAAACTTCATTGCTGATTACTTGGAAAATCAAGGTGTTCGGTCCATTTGCATCTTTGAAGTGATGAATACCACTAGTAGAGAGCAGCAGTCTTACTCACTCGTACATGGCAGTGAGAACTCTTCTATGTTTGGCTAAGTTTACTCTACTTCTTCCTCCCATATAGGGTGATATCAAAGACTGAGATCCTTTTTCTATTATCTTGCCCACTTTTATGTTTGTCTTGGGGCTGGCGTTAATAGTTTACTGCCACATTTGTATATTACTGGCTGTTAATTAGTTAAGTATCAAGTAAAAGTCATGCTTTAGATATGATGGAGGATTTTTCAAACTAAACAATAAGTACATATTTTTTCAGTTACAATAATGGGACAGAGACCCACTTCCCCTCACTAATAAAAAAAAGTAAAAACATTTAATGGCTTCCTATATTAATCTTAGGTGTAGAATTTTGGCAACTGGGTCGCGCTATTTCTGTATCTCAAACTAAGTATACCAAAGAACTTCTAGAAAAGTTCAGAATGATAAAATGTAAACCAACATTTAATACCTATGGAAGTTGGGGTAAAGCCCTAAAATTACAGATTTACCACTGGTCATTTGAAATAGTGTGTTTAGTCCATAGTATGATTTATCTTACTACCACTTGCCCATACCCATGTTTTGCAATGCGTTATCCTCTCAATTCATGTCAAGGCCACAATAATATTTGCAAGCTACAAAATGAGTGTTTCAATATGTCAATGGGACCCCCGACATTGAAATTCTATATTGGCAATTTGTGTTTTTCATAATATTTGGATGTACTAACTCCTATTGGGTTAGATCAATTGATATTCAAAGTCTATAATGACTGTTATTACTCTTGGTTCAGGTGTATTCTCTTTGCAAAGTAAACTACAAAATATAATTGTCTTTATCTTCCAGTAACTCCAAAATACAGGTTGTGAGGCAACATGGTTGCAAATCAATTTGAAAAACCAACATCAACTTCACTTTTCTACAACAATCAAATTGTTATCAAGATGATGAAGAATCCAATCTATAGTGCCAGAATCAAGTATATTAAAGATCATCGGCACTAAATTCAACAATTAATTGATATTGGATGTCTGTCTTTCTTATTGTCCTAGAGACTAGTAGATAGCTGATATAATGACTAAACCCCCTGGCAGAGATAAAATTGTCAAATTTAGAGACAACCTTAAGATTGTATGTAGTTTACTCATTTAGGTGGTGTATTAGATAGATTAGATAATAATAAGGCAAACTAATGGCTGTTATGTTTGACAAAATATGGTAGATTAGGTCTTCTATTTTAAAGCATGAAACCTTTTGGTTGTACATGTGTTTGTTACATGGGTATGAAGTTTATAATGGCTTACAAGCATATATAAGCAGCCATTATGCAAGGCTTGGTTAATAAAGCTTATAGACTAGCATTTTGCTTTCCCCTATTTATATCTAGTGTAGTATGTTTCAACAATTAACAAATGTAAAGCACGCTTGAATGTTGGTGCATGTCACAACTTGCAACTTCTGGACACAGTCAGAACATACTTGAAAACCAGTACTCTAGAACACTACCACAAAACTTGGTTCTGGAATCAAGAAAATGCTGTTTACCTGCAAAGCAGCCAGGATGTCACCATCATCATCTTCATCCTCAACTCCATTGCCATTAAGATCAACAACTGAGCTTTTCCACTCTGGTGTACGAGGACAAATCACTGATTCTGGTTTTCTTTCATTATAACACCTAAACAACGCATCAACATAATCTGGCTTGTAAATTCCTGGAGGTCTTGCACTAGCAAAGCGCTCCACAGCCTACAAGTATAAAGGAGACCAATTTAAGATCCAAGAAAATGACTATCAAATGACAGACAGGCAAAAGCAGCAGAGAAGCAAATGTCAACAATGAACTAATTTTTTTTAAACCTCTACAATACCTCTTTGACAGTTATGCCTTGAATACGAACAAGATAATTCACAATCATATACCCAGTACGGTTGAAACCGTGGGTGCAGTGAACCAAAACATATTTGTTCTGCTTCTTCATCTTGTTAGATTGCATAAACTTCCACACCTGCACTAAACATTACTTATCAAGGAATTCCAATACATAATAAAAAGACTAGAATCTGTTTATTACTCATATATTCTTTGCAATGATATAACGTAAGAAATGTCCTACACTTTAATCAGATTGCATCAATCTTTCTTATTATCATGTTATCATTCAAGCAAGCCAAAAAGATCTTGAAGAATTCTAAAGTGAAAGGAATTTAATATAGAAATGGAATCTAAATAAGTAAAAATATCATATATGTATGTACAATATTTACTTTATCTTACGCAATGATTTAATGTAATAAGTGTCTTACACCTTAATCAGAATACATTAATCTTCCTTAACAGCATACTAGCATTTAAACCAGCCAAGAACATTTTGCATAAATCTGATGCAGAACAGACCATAGTTGCATGGAAATGGATACAGATTCAAGATCAGATACGGATATACGGATATGGCAAATTTTCTAGGCCACCTCATACAGATATGACAATAATGAAAATATAAATATATTCAATTCTTTAAACATCTAAGGGTATAGAATGTAAATTTTAAAATGTTTATTCATATATATTTAATTTTATATTTTAGTTTATAATATTTATTCTGTTATATTATATGTCTTTAGACATCTAAATGTGTGTGTGTGTATAATTCTTTTGTTATTTTATTTAAATGCGTGTGTACAATTCTTTTAGGAAATTAAATGTTTATCCATCAACCCTAAATTACATTATGAGCAAATAAAAAGTAGGCCCTTACATGGATACAATATCTGTGATGTATTTCAAAGTATTGTATCAGTATCTGATCCACACGTACATATATCTAGACAAGGAAAGGGAAGTATTTGGCAACTTTGAGTCAGACTTATTGGACCCTCACCTTTTCTATCAATATTGACGGTTTCACTTCCCATCCCTCACACCTAAGTGCATCAAATGATAACCATTATGCAAGAGGTTTTGCTAAGATGCAATTTGCATTTAGTATTTCCATCATTATAGCAAGAGGAATGCAAACAAAAACATTTGCAAGCTATGCTACTTTCCTTCTGAGCTTAAATTTTAGTTACTTTGCATTAAAATGGTATGAACGGGCTTCATCTCATGCAATCTTCTCAAATCTTTCTAAACAGTAAAATCAATGTACTTACTTCATACACAAAAGTATTCACAGACAGACTATCAGGAACTGCATCTCGTCCTTTGCATGCAATCTGAAATTAAAGCAAATACATTTATTTGAATTCATATGATATACAGAATATCACGATTGGTGTTAATGTGATTGACTTAATTAGAGAGTAAATGGCAAGCACAAAACAGGAAAGTATACCTTCATATATCTGATACCATTGTTTTGCCATTCTGCTGGCTTATAGTAGCGTGTAGTATTTGTCAGATCTATGACCATGCCTACCTGCCAATGATCCAAAAATCTTATTCATTATCAATTTGATGATAATGTACATTGTAATTAATATGCTCACCAAATCTTCTTGGCAAGATCATGCTAACAAACTTAACTATTCTATTGCCCTTCCCATGGTTGACTACACTACAAAGTTCCAGCCATGAATGAGTAATAAAACAAAAGAAAGGTATATCCGATGAAGCAAATTGACTCAAAACAATGCTTGAAGGAACAACCTATTTTACGTGCACTTAACCCTCCCTACCAAAATAAAAAAGCCAATTGCCCTTACCGCAAAATAACATGTTCCATGGAGAAACCTAGCCATACACTATTGTAGAGAAACAAAGAACAAGAATTTTATGATAAAACACTTGTTCTCTGACTTTGAAAAAGTATTGAGGATGCAACATAAACCAAATGACAAACCATACTAACTTTCTAACAAAAGTAACTAATTAAATCGGCTACAAGACAATTAAAGCACGGGTGATTCCCTGCCAGGTATTCTAGTTAGTCTACATATCAAGTGCAATGAATGCAGGCCCATCAAAATTAGTAGTAATTTATGACAAACTTACATCCCTACCCAAAACCCGTTGACGATGAATCACTTGCTTTGAAGAATATCTCTTTCCAGGGATAATATAATCATTGAAGTTCTCTCCAAGAGGAACTTTGGATGGAATTATGTTTGAAAGAGGTTCACCAGCTGTTGGACAATCTATCCAGCCTGCAAGATGCAAACAATAATTAGTAATGAATCATCCAGCACCACAAGGAGGGTGCTATGTAGACTAAATAAGTATTCTCTACATTCAAGTATGATTGAATAACATTATACACCTTAAAAAGAACATGAAAATGTTGCTAAGAGATGATGTGTGTGTGAAATATATTATTTATGGAAGCTTAACATATTTAGAAGGAAAGCCATGAAGTTGAAAATGAGCTTAAAGAATGACTATAGACTCTTGGCACCTTACTTAAAATTAAAAAATAAGAGGAACATAAAAATTCACCCCAACTACTCTAGTAGAAATATAACTGAATGCATAGTCAATCTGAATCCAAATCAACCATAGATTTTTCATTGTACCTTACATAACAAATCTTGCACAGAACAAGCTTGAAACAATTCCAGATCAAGACACCTCAAAATGGCTTGTACAGTTCTCAAATGTGGCAATACTTGTAAAGATTTAACTGGAAAGATTTTGCTCTGATACCATGAAAGGAATCAGAGGAATTTTACACAAAAATAATATTCTTTACTCCACTCCGCATTCATTCAATCATATTACACATTTATAGGATACTCATATCCTATTTTATAGTAACCTCCATAAATGGCCTCCCTAAATATATTGAGTTGTTTTAGCAACTCAATACAAACAAACATTCATACCACTATTATATTAGCCTATTTAACAAATTATAACAAACATAATAAATAAGTATTATATGCATCCTATGATGCAATATTCCCAACATATTTTATGTGTCTCCAACACTTTTTGCTAGTGTACTTGGACGCCTAAGGTGTAATTGGAGAACTAATTTGTAATTTAAATTCCCCAAGATTCATGGCATTTGTTGTCATATGCATTCATAAAGGAGGTTGCACACAACATCGAAAATGATGGTTGAATTTGAGGTCATATAAGTCACTTTCCCATTCCAAGGTGCCAAAGGAACAAGAGGCGAATCTTTTTATGAGAGATGGGGACAACATGAGTTATTGGACTCCAAAATGGAGCACTAGACTTGAGGATGTAATTTGTTGGGGTGTTATTGGTCAAAAATGCCTTTGCAATTACGTTTTCTATTTGGGGACACATTGATTGAGCCCATGTGACATCCATGTGAAGTTATATGATGTATCCATTATTCTTGAAAGATGCTCTCAAAGGTGAGTGTGGGGTTTTCTACTTGATACCATGGTTTTGGTATCCAATGTTTTTAAAAAACCATTTGTGCTTTTGGCCACTCTCCTTGACTATTTATTGGAGGTATATGATGGCGGTTTTGTATCATTGTCTACAAGTGCACAAGCATTGTCGAAGTGCAAAGTGTAAGTGTGTTGATATTGTATCATGTACATTGAAGATAATACATACTTGTCCTCTTTCTCTGGTGGGGTTTTTTCCAAAAAGGTTTTCTACACATAAATCTTGTGTCTATATTATTAGTTAATTTTATTGTTATTGCTGATAAGTGTTGCAGGTTTTTTGGCTATAGTGAGAGCTTTAGCATAGTGTGGTTTTGTAGATTTGTGTGGGATTGAAAACCATGGCCTCTACCTCTCATGTGGATATTGAGAAACTCAATGGCACCAAATAAGTGATGTGGAAGCTAAAGATGGAAGATCTTCTCAAGAAAAGTGATCAATTGGTATAGGTTTGCAAACAAAACAAAGCCATCCAAAATGTTTGATAAAGATTGGTTGAAGTTGGACAATATGGCATGGAGAACCATTCAATTTTGCCTTACAAATTCACCATCTAGAGAGACCACTACATACAAGCTATCGTAGACAATAGGTGATATTTACCAAAGTAAAAGTCTCACAAATTATCTCAATAGACAACAAAATTCCTTGAAAATGAAAGATGGTGATTTGGTTGCAAATCATTTGAATGCCTTCAATTTGATTTTGAGTCAACTTGTTTTAGTATATTTTAAGTTAGAAGAAGATAAATGCATCTTATTACTTTGCTCTTTACTTGAAGCTTAAGAAAATTTAGTTGTTGCCATTAGTTGCAATGGTGTAAAGACCAAATTGGATAGCCTCGTTGCTACTATGCTTTCAAATGAGATGAGAAGAAAATCAATGAATGATGGCTCGAAGGATGCCATGCATGTTCGACGAAGGCCCAGGTAAAAAAGAGGGCCTAATGGAGATACGAAGAAGATAGATCCAAATCAAAAAAACAATCAAAAATCCCAAGAGCAAAGTAATGTCATGGAACTATGGGAAGAGAGAGCATGTGAAGGAATGTAGAAATATGAAAAATCTTCACATTCCTCCATAGAAAAATATTCTAACAGTGATAATGATACTTTTACTTGTTTCCACTAACACTATTAGTGATGATGCTTGTCTTGTTGATTTAGGTTGCTCCTACCATATTACTCCTCATAAGGAGTGATTTCAACTTATACAACTTATGATGGAGGAGAGGTTTTCCTTAGACACAACAATACTAAACACATTGTTGGTTAGACAAAGGTTCAATTGTGTTTCAATGATGGAAGAGTTAAAACCCTTGATTATGTTTTAAATAATCCAAGACTTGCGAAAAAAATACCTTTTGTATCCAAGTTGAATGATTCTAGTGTGCATGTAACATCGTACAAGTCTAGTTGCAAAATTGGTGAGAGTGAAATTGATGGTAGCTAAAAGATCTTGAATTGGGACTTCTAGTAGGCTAAATGCCTCCACATTTTGTAGCTCTGCCAATGTGACTAGCAAATAAAAACTTTCATGATCTTGTCGCACCAACATTTGGATCACATAAGTGAAAAAGGTCTTAGTACAATTATTAATAGAAAATAAGTTGAAAGTATATCTAATTATTTTGTTGGTAAAAATGATTTATGTGACACTTGGGATCTTGTTAGTTTGCTCGAGGGAAGAAAGCCCATTGGTAGCAACTGGGTGTTGAACTTCTGATTAATGTTTGTGGCTATGTGTTTTCTTTGTTTGGCAATGTAGTGCGTTAGGTGAGTAAAAGGCAGACCATGTTCGATTTATCCACTACCAAAGCAAAGTATATGGCTGCTACACATGCCTTTGAGGAGGTAGTTTGATTATACAGACTCTATACAAATATTGGTTTTAATTGCAGAAATGTTAGAATCAATTGTGATAGTTAGAGTGCTATTTGTTTGGCTTAGAATCCCATGCATCATGCTCGTGCTAAGCATGTTGATGTTCAATATCACTTTGTGCATATAATATAGTAAGGTCATGTTGCAAAAGCTTGACACTCAAGAAAATGATGTAGATTCCCTCACAAAGCTAATGCCTACAATAAATTCTCTTGGTGTAGGAAGGCCATGGGCCTTTGTTATTGTACTTAGTTTCATTTATATTTCCTATGGATATATTTGCAATGTATAATATCAAGTGGGAGATGTTACGATTATCGTACGATTTACCTTCCAATCCTATGTATATTTGTGTCTCCAACACACTTGGAAGGTGTACTTGGACACCTCAGTTGTAATTGGTGAATTAATTTGTAACTTAAATTCCCCTAGATTCTTGGCATTTATTGTCATATGCATTCAGGAAGAAGGTGGAGCACAACTATGGCAATTACAATTGATTTTGAGGTCAATTAAGACACTTTCCTATTCTTAGACAGTAGAAAAAGAAGTAGAGATCTTTTCATAACAGATGGGGCTCACATGAGTTAGTGGACTCCAAAATGGACTGCTAGACTTCAAGATACGAGCCATCAGAGAATTATCAGTCAAAGATGCCTTTGCAATTACATTTTATATTTAGGCCCATGTGACACCCATGTGAGGTCATTTGATGTATTTACTATTCTTAGAGGATTCTCTACAAGGTTGGGCGTCAATTTTTTGCATGATACCATGGTTTTGGTATGCACTATTTTGACAAAACCATTTGTGGGTCTAGCCTCTCTCCTTGACTATTAAAATATTAATATATCATGTTAATGCTCAATCATGTTACTTTAATTTAGCTATGTAACTCGTGTTACTTCTTCCATTATTTTCCGTTTTGGCTCTGATCACGTCTCCATGATTGTTGATCGCCTATCATTGTAATCTATATATTCTTTGCTCTGTAAATAATATAGAATCTGATTATTTTGAAATCCATCTGCTTTGCATCTATAATATGGTATTAGAGCTCAGGGAAATAATTTTTTCGAAATTTATTTTGTTTAAAAAATTTCGAAATTATTTTGTGCGATCTGAAGGGTTTTGCTTCTGTAAGATCTGTGTGAAGATTTTCGATAGGTTTTCAAGGCCGTGTTTTGCATCTTCGTGGCCGCAAAATATTATTTTGGACGTGTTTTTTCAGCTACGCTTTCTAACCTTTTTTGGCCGCGATTTTGAGTTCTCTTTGGTCGTGTTTCATCAATTCTTCCTGGGCGCACGTGGTTTTTGTATTTCATCTATATTTCGGGTCGTGTTTCTTCTCCATTTAGGCCCATTTTTGAGATCTTTTGAGCGTGCGTTTTCTAAAGACTATTGGCCACGATTTACCTTGTTTTGAAGATGCGATTTCAAGTCTTCTTGTGCTATGTTTTTTCTTATGGCCTCTACTTGAGTTTTTGCAAAGAATCTAGACGCGACTTTTTGTCTTTACGAGATGTGATCTTCAAAAAATCATGATTTTCATATCCAACTAGGGTTTTGGCAATAAAACCTTTGATTCTAGTCAAAAAAAAAATTCTAACAAATTATTCTTTCTGGGTTTTTTGAGAACTTTTCTAGGTAATCGTCAGATTTTACTGGGTGTCTCGAAATCCATGCCTTGAAATTTGAGCCAACGGATTTGTCTTGATTTTTATGCCAGAAATTGCTTTAGATTTCAATGCATTGGAATTCGTGTCTTGGGTTTCGTGAATTCAACCTTTCAGGTATTTTTTGTGTACCTAGGAATTCATGTTTTCAATTTGCAAAAATTCTTCTTTGTGCCTCGAAATCCGTGTTCAAATTTCTTCCTAGGTTGTCTTGAATTTTGTGTTGTCTATCTATTTGTGTCATCTTCATTTTTCATGCCTCGAAAAGCGTGAAGCATGGCCTCTTTGAACAACATCATGTTGGACAACAGTCACAATTACAACACACGGAAGCAACATATGATGACGATATTTGAGTATCGATGTCTTGACCAGATTGTTTTAGGCACCACGACACGACCTCTCACAGTTGATAAGGATCAAGTGAAGTTTGATGAGCAAAATCGGCAAGCCGTTATGCTCATAAAGTTATCAATCACTGATGACCAATTACCTCAAGTTCCTTCAAGTAAATCAGCGAAGGAGATTTGGGATCTTCTGAAAGATCTTCATGAGACTTCCACAAGAGTCGTGCATTCTTTCTAAAGAACATGTTGTTTTCCATCGTATGGATGAGAATACACCTTTGCAGGCACACCTGACCAAGATCAAGGACATTCGAGATCAGCCCGAGGCTATTGGTTGGAAGATGGAGGAAGAAAATATGGTGGTGATCACTCTGAAGAGTTTACCACATCCGTATGAGCACTTTATTAAGACGCTCAACATTACAGCGACTAGTGTTGACTTGACATTTCCAAATCTCTACAATAAACTTCTACAGCAGGATCGTTGGAAACAACAGTTTGGTACTAGTGCCAGTTCATCCTCTTCAATGTAGGCATTCCCTGCAAAGACATTTTAGAAGAATAAGGGCAAGCCTTCGTCCTTTCAACAACACAATCAGGGGCAGTCTTCAGATTCTTCAAAGTCATAGAATATTTAGTGCAATTATTGTCACAAGTTTGGCCACATGAAGAAGGATTGTCAGAAACGCTTGGCCTCTGAACAAGGCAAGCAAGGAGAGTCTAGACCGAAAGCACATGTGGCGAAGCACACTGAGCAGGAGTCTGCCTTCTTTGCATTCATGGAAAAAAGTCCAACAGATCCTGTAAACACTTCTGCTTGGTACATTTACTATGGTGCTTCACGCCATTTCACGCATCGTCGGGATTGGTTCATTCAATACACGCCTTTCAAAGATTCAATTATCTTTGGAGGAGGTGAAGAGTATACTGTTGTCAGCAAGGGCAACGTTCAGATTCTAATTTGGGTGTTTATCTTCCACTTGGTCCATTTTATGGGAGGGTTTTCGCAAAGGTGAAGGCACCTCAGCAGCCGCTTCCACCACCGGCCCCTATTCAACAAGATTTGGATGTTCTTCCAGATATGTCAATTCGAACTGATCCAGTAGAGGTTGTTCCTCCTGATTCCGATATTGGTTCATCTACTCTTTGGCCTAAATGGTGGGCTTCGACGATTGGTGCTCTTCGTGGTGATGAGTTACTAGAGGGTAGATCTGTTCGGAATAAGAGCAAACAGCAAAATACAATGAATTTTGCTCTTATGGCCAACCTTCATAGCATTTCGGAGCCTCAAACATACACAGAGGCTAAAGGCACACCTAAGTGGGATCAGGCTATGACAGTTGAACATCATACTCTCATGCAGAATCACACTTGGGAGCTTTCAGATCTTCCGCATGGGAAGAAACCCATAGGCTGCAAATGGGTTTATAAGGTTAAGTATAAGGCTGATGGAACCCTTGATAAATACAAGGCTAGGTTGGTAGCCAAAGGGTTTTCACAACAAGAGGGCATTGACTATTAGGAGACTTTTGCTCCTACAGCCAAGATGAGTACCATTCGGCTTGTCCTCTCGATAGCAGCTCAGTTTGGATGGAAAGTCCATCCAATGGACGTAAAGAGTGCCTTCCTCAATGGTAATTTGCAGGAAGAAGTTTACATGACGCAACCTCCTGGTTTCAAGGTTGTTGGTAAAGAACACCAGGTATGCAAACTGGTGAAAGCACTCTACGGCCTTAAGCAGGCACCACGGGCTTGGTACATGAAGATTGATCAGTACCTTAGTGATCATGGCCTTTAGCGAAGTCCTTTTGACTCTAATTTGTATGTCAATCGGACTGGTAATGATATCTTGTTCCTAGTTGTCTATGTTGATGACTTAATCATTATTGGCAATTCAGATCATCTAATTGAGGAGATCAAACATAATCTCAGTCAATCATTTGCCATGACAGATTTGGGACTCCTCCATTATTGCCTCGGTATAGAGGTTTGGCAGTCTATTGGTAGTACCTTCATTTCACAGTCGAAGTATGCCAAGAGCTTGTTGGACAAGTTTCGGATGACAAATTGCAAACTAGCATCTACACCTATGGAGAGAAGGCTGAAATTATCAGCTCAGTTGGATTCACCCGTGCAGAACGAATCAGAATTCAGGCAACTTGTGGGCAGCCTCATCTATCTCGCTGCCACTAGACCTGACCTTAGCTTTGTAGTGAGCTACATCTCTCGCTTCATGTCAGCCCCTAAAGCTGAACATTGGGTTGCAGCAAAGCGTGTGCTGAGATATGTGAAAGGCACTTATGACCTTGGCATTTTATATGGGAGGTGCAAAGATCCAAAGCTGATTGGTTATACAGACTTAGATTGGGCAAGTTTTGTTGATGACAAAAAGTCTACTTCAGGGTATGTATTCAGTTTGGGTACAAGTGCAGTTACATGGACCAGCAAGAAGCAACAGGCAGTGGCTCTCTCCTCGACCGAAGCAGAATATCAAGGAGTTGTTAAAGCAACTTGTGAGGCAGTTTGGCTTCAAAGGATGCTCTCGGACATACAAATGTCTCAAGCAAGACCTTCCCCCTTATATTGCGACAATCAGGGGGTGCTGAAACTCGCCAAGAATCCAGTCTTCCATGAACGAACAAAGCATGTTGATCTTCATTGTCACTTCATCCGCCAACTTGTCGAAGACGGATCCATAGCATTGCAGTAAGTTCCGACAAAGGATCAAACTGCTGATATTCTCACCAAGTCTTTGAGCCTGGATAAGTTTGTTAGATTTAGGGGGCATCTTGGTGTAGTTAATAGATTAAGCATTAAGGGAGGGTATTAAAATATCATGTTAATGTTCAATCACATTGCTTTAACTTAGATATGTAACTCATGTTTCTTCTTCTGTTATTTTCCGTTTTGGCTCCAATCACGTCTCCATGATTATTGATCACCTATCATTGTAATCTATATATTCTTTGCTCTATAAATAATATAGAATCCGATTATTTTAAAATCCATCTACTTTGCATCTGTAATATTGCTTCTATATTGAATGTATGATGTAGTGGTTTCATATCTCTGTTTACAAGTACACGTGTTGCCAAAGTGCTATCGGAGTGCAAAAGTGTGTTGATATTGTAACATGTACATTAAAGATTAATAAGTACTTGTCCTTTTTCTCCTGTGCAGTTTTTTCCCAAAAGAGCTTCTCCACGTAAATCCTATGTCTATATGGTTTGCTGATTTTATTGTTATTGCTGATTTATACATTTACATATTATTCTTTTAAGGTAATCCTAGATAATTCACATACACTTTGTAGAAGATTATATCGCAATAGTTTCATTTTGTTTCTCAACATTATGTTATCTTTTTATGTTTAGTTCATGTTGATGTCTCTATGTTGTAGATCTTTTGCTACGGTTTAGCTTTTGCCTGTTATGCCCATAAAGGGGTGGTTAATGTAAATGGTAAAAGTTACTTACATTAACATGAAAAAGATTACATTATAAAGAAGTGCATAAAGCACTGTAGATATTAATTATCTACCTACCTATAGTTACTGTAGCAACAGTAACGACTAAACTAACCTAAACATTGACCATTAATAATAAGAGAATAATATATTATTCTAACACCCTCCCTTAATGGTCAATCCATTAACAACACCAAGTTGCCCCCTGAATTTTACAAACTTATCCGAGCTCAGAGACTTGGTGAGAATATCTGGAGTCTGATCCGCAGTTGGAACATACTGCAGCTGAACTGATCCGTCTTCTACCAGCTTGCGGATGTAGTG
The DNA here is from genome assembly GCA_007258455.2 of Sequoia sempervirens. Lineage (NCBI taxonomy): Eukaryota > Viridiplantae > Streptophyta > Pinopsida > Cupressales > Cupressaceae > Sequoia > Sequoia sempervirens. Next base: position 58,367 of record VDFB02366620.1, read on the forward strand.
ACAATGAAGCTCGACATGCTTGGTACGTTCATGGAAGACTGGATTTTTGGCTAGTTTGAGCACCCCTTGATTATCAGTGTGCAAGGGAGAAGGTCCTGCCGACATGTGCATGTCGAAAGCATCCTCTGGTAGCGCCTCACATCTTTAGGTTCCTCGATGCCTGCCGGTCGAGGAAAGAGCCACTGCCTGTTGCTTCTTGCTGGTCCATGTTTCAACACCTGTACCCAAACTGAAGACATACCCAGAAGTAGATTTTTTGTCATCCACTGAACCTGCCCAATCTGAGTCTGTGTAACAATTCAGCTTTGGATCCTTGCATCTGCCATACAAAATGCCATAGTCTGAAGTGCCTTAACATATCTCAACCGGCTGCAATCCAATGATAGCTTTTGGAGCTGTCGAAGCGAAATGTAGCTCACACCTGATGTCGTCTAGTGGCGGTGGGGTAGATGAGGCTGCCCACTAGTTGCCTAAAGGTCGTTTCATCGACTGGAGGTGAATCAGAGAGTTGGCTGACAGCTTCAGCCCCTTCTCCATGGGTGTGTGGAAGCATTTTGCAATCCTGCATCCAGAATTTGTCAAGCAAACTTCTGGCATATTTTGACTGAGAGATAAAGATGCTACCAGCGGTCTGCCAAACTTCAAGACCCAAACAATAATGGAGAAGCCCCAAATCTGTCATGTCAAAAGTTTGACACAAATCTGTTTGATTGTTGCAATCAAATGTGTGAATTGCCATAATGATCAAATCGTCAACATAGACAACAAGAAAGAGAATATCATCACCGAGTGTTTCACATCCAGTTAGTCGAGAAAGCGGCGAAAACAATGATCAAGCAAGTCTTGATCAATCTTGAAATACCATGCAGAACTGTTTTGATCCATAGGCTTTCGAGCCTACACGATGTTCTTTGTCGGCAACCTTGAAACCAGGAGGTTGCGTCATGTAGACTTCTTCCTGCAAATCACCGTTGAGGAAGGCACTCTTGACGTCCATCTGATGAACTGTCCATCCAAATTGAGCTGCAATAGCAAGAAGAAGACGAATTGTGCTCATCTTGGCAATAGGAGCAAAAGTCTCCTCGTAGTCAATGCCCTCCTGCTGTGTGAATCCTCGAGCAACCAATCTAGCCTTGTATTTATCTAGAGTACCATCTCCATGATACTTGACCTAGTAAACCCATTTGCAGCTAATAGGTTTCTTCCCAAGAGGAAGATCAGAAAGAACCCAAGTGTGATTCTTCAGAAGACTATGATATTCTGTCTGCATAGCCTGTTCCCACTCTGGAATTCCTTTAGCCTCTGAGTAGGTATGAGGCTCGTAGATGCTGTGGATGTTGGCCATAAGAGCGAAGTTGACTGTGTGTAGCTGCTTGCTCTTGCTACGAGTTGATTTGCCCTTAATGAGTTCGTCATCATGAAGATCGCGGATTGTCTTGGCCCACCACTTAGGCCGACGAGTAGAAGTACCAACATCTGGAGTAGGAGAAACAGCATCGCCTGGGATGTCTGGAACAAAGTCATCTGGATGTGAGTCCTAAGGAAAGTCAGGTGGTGCGAGATCATGATCAGTAGACTCCTCATCTTCAGAGTCAGAATGCTCTGAAGCCCTCCCATCATGGGAACCAAGAGGAAGACGAACACCCTCATCAGGAACCTTCATAGACTGATCCGCAGGATTGGTGGTAGGAACAAATGGACCAATAGTCTCATCAATTACAACATCCCGACTAAATATGAGACGATCTGTCTCCACATCAATCAACCTGTAGGCCTTGTGATTGTCATTGTAGCCAATAAAAATAAGTGTCTGGCTCTTGGAGTTCAACTTGGTACACTTAGCGTCTGGAATCCATACATGAGCGGTAGAACCGAAGACTTTCAGATGGCCCACCTTAGGCTTACGTCCTGACCATTCTTCAGGAGTCATCTTCTTAACGGCCTGTGTAGGTGACCAATTCAGGAGGTAGATGGCAGTGTAGACTGCTTTAGCCCAGTATTTCTTAGGTACATTTTTGTACTCGAGCATAGAACGAGCCATTTCAGTAATGGTGCGATTCCTGCGTTCAACGACACCATTCTACTGAGGGGTGTACGGTGTGGTGAGTTGGCGCTTAATGCTGTGTGTAGCACAAAAAGTAGAGAAGTCAATTGAACAAAACTCCCCAACATTAGCTGACCTTAGAGTAACAATGTGAGAACCTGATTCCTTCTCAACTAAGGCTTTAAACTGCTGAAATGTGCTGAACACATCTGATTTATGTTTTAGAAAATACACCCACATTTTCCGACTGAAATCATCAACAAACAATAAAAAGTACCTAGACCCAGTAACAGAAGGAGTGTTCATCGGTCCACATACATCAACGTGAACCAATTGAAGTACCTTGGAAGCTCACCAAGAATCACCATCTGAGAACGGTGTTCGATGCTGCTTGCCAGCTTGACAGGCTCCACAAACTCCATGATTTTTAGTTTGGATCTCAGGTAGACGAGCAACAAGACCCTCCCGAGATAACTGAGAGAGGTAGTGCACATTCAAGTGCCCATAACGCTGGTGCCAAAGTTTGCTGATGGTTGTACTTCGGGCAAACAAAGCATGCTCCTGAGAATCACCGGAATCAACAAATCTATACAGACCATGATCCTCAAGTCCCATAGCGATTGTAGAACAAGTCTCCCGATCAATGATGTTGCAGGTGGAGAACTGAAAACAACATCCAACTGGGGAGAATGCCTCATGATTTGACTGACTAAGAGGAGATTATGTTCCATGCCTGGAACATAGTAAACATCTAGAAAGAGTAAATTTCTTCCTCCTGAGTGAATCTGGATAGTGCCCTTACCAGCAACTGTGTACTCTTCGCCTCCTCCAAAAATGACTGAATCAGAGAAGGGTTCGAACTTTGTGAACCAATCCCAACGATGAGTAAAATGTCGTGAAGCCCCTGAATCGATATACCAGGCAAAAGAATGTACCAGATCTGCAGTTCTCTTGGCCATAAACGCATAGAATGCAGACTCTTTCTGCTCAGTGTGCTCGGCGACATGTGCCTTTTGTTGAGATCCTCCCTGCTTCTTTTGTTCATAAGCCAACCGAGTGCAACAATCAACCTTAATGTGACCGTATTTGTGACAATAATTGCACTGAACGTTCTTCTTCTTGCTGTCCTGAGAAGAACCAGAGCCTTTTGGCTGAGAAGATTGAGGCTTCCCTTTGTTCTTAGCAGAAGATTTGGCAGAGAACGCTTGTTCTGTGGAGGACGAACTGGCATTGCTTCCAAACTGCTGTCTCCAACGATCCTGTTGTAGAAGCTTGTTACACAAGTCTGGAAACTTCAAGTCAACGTTTGTTGAAGTAATATTGAGCGTCTCAATGAAATGCTCGTAAGACTTTGGCAAACTTTTCAAAGTAATGACGACCATGTCCTCTTCCTCCATCTTTCGACCAATAGCTTCCAACTGGTCGCGAATCTCCTTGATCTTTGTCAGATGCTCTTGAAGAGTGGTGTTCTTCTCATCCATCATTATCGAAAAGAGCATGTTCTTAAGAAAGAATGCACGACTCTTATCTGACGTTTCATGGAGATCCTTCAGGTTTGTCCATACCTCAGCAGCTGTTTTGCCTGACGGCACTTGTGGCAGCTGGTCGTCAATGACTGAAAACTTGATGAGCATGACAGCTTCCCGGTTGCGTTCATCCCATTTATCTTGATCCTTTCCGGCTATAGTGGGTCGAGTTGAGTGCCCCAAGACAACATGATCGAGACAACGATATTCAAAGATCATCAGCATACGCTGCTTCCAGGTGTTGCAATTCTTCCCGTTGAACTTCTAGCTGCTTTCGAGCATTATGTTCGTCAAAGATGCCATCACGTACCTCGCGGTCAAATTGGTGACGACAAAATAATGCACAGAAAATGGAAACAAGTTCTGGAAAATAAATTCCAAGGCAAAAAACCGAAACCCTAGCATGGATTTCGAGGTTTTACTGAGAACCCAGAAAATAGAAATAAAAACCTAGAAGATTTGAGAAAAACCCAAAAAATTTAACAGCACAAATTTTGAGGCACGGAAAACGAGGTACCCAGAAAATTTGAAGACCGACCCAGTTGAGATCTAAAAAAACCCAGAAGGAATCTGCAAGCAAAATAATTTTTCAACTTGATCTGAGGGTTCAAAACCCTAGTTGAAATATCTGGAACCCTAGGCGGCCATGGGAGCTTCGAAAAATGCAGAAAACATTCAGAAAAACGCGGGTTTACAGAAGCAAAAAAAAACGCATGTATAAAGGAGTCAAAATAACTAAGAGAAAACCCGTCCAAATCCTGCACATAAACTCTAAGAAACGCGTCCAACAGAAGATTAAATCGCGCGGCCACGAGCAGCAGAAAAACGTGACAGATTCAGGTGAAAATCGCATCCCAACTAAGCTCAGAAAACGTCCAAATCGCGCCCAGCAAATGTCGCGCGGGCCAGAGAAGAAAGCCACAAACGCACGTCCAAAAGAAACACTTCTTCAAAAAACGGCGCCCAAAAAAATACGATCTGGAAACAAAAAAACGCAATTTAAAAGTTCGCTCCCACGAATTTTCAAAACCCTCACACACAAAAAATGACACGATTTTTCTATGTAAAAGAAGCAGAAGACTCGCACGATTTTTCCAAAAGGAGGGTCGAATATTTTATTTTTTTTAGAAACCCTAGTGGCAAAGAAAAATTCGAATTATGACTTAGGGCAAGCCCACAAATTTTTTAGGGTTTTTTGTTTTTACTGCTCTGATACCATGTAAATGGTAAAAGTTACTTACATTAACATGAAAAAGATTACATTATAAAGAAGTGCATAAAGCACTGTAGATATTAATTATCTACCTACCTATTGTTACTATAGCAACAGTAACGACTAAACTAACCTAAACATTAACCATTAATAATAAGAGAATAATATATTATTCTAACAGTTAACACATGCCTTTCATTTGCTTTGTTGTATGTATCTCTTGGTAGTGTTAGGGGTTGGGACCCCATAACAGACCCCCAAAATAATAATAATAAAAATGTGTAGTCAATAAGTACATTGTCCTCTGTTTTGATTCACCAAAGGTGATAGATATAAGACATGATCACTATCCTAGTCATTTTCCTTTCATCCAAATTTGTATCCAATACATTTTACCATATGGTAATTTGATATCTAACATCCATTTATTGATCTCCTTAACTAGAAACAATTCTCTGTTTGTTTTACCTGGTTTAACAACATGGTAGACTCACTGGATTGTAACAACACAAAACAACTACACAAATTGTACTTTCTTAGACATTCCAGCATTTATACTTCAGTACACCTCTAACTGAACTCAACCAATGAATCCATGTAACATCTTGTGGCCTTTTTGTTTTTTCGTTACAACTATTTATATGGATGGTAACGCAAAAGACATGTAGTGTGAGGAAAACATTGTTTGATACCACATGACAACCAATTTATCTATAAAAAAAATAGAATAAGTTAACAGCAGAAATTTATATATAGATGTAAGTGACTTTTAGCACAACTTCAAAGAAATAAGATGTATGATCTAGAAATGAAATATTTCAGATATTAGCTTTGCTGATATTGAATGAATATCAATTCTCACCAACAAAGAAATACCAAGTCTAGATCATATATAAAATATATTCAATAACAAAAAGGAATTAAACATTCTCTGTGGAAGTACTCCAGGATTTGGGCTTTGGCTAGGCAGCCACCTGGCCCAGCCAAGGTTCCTAACATCCCTCTAGTTTACCACCTGCTTTCTGCTGGCGTTCCCCAGCTGTTTGTTAAGCCTGGGCTTTAAACTTTGAATGTCTGCAAGTCTGCTGTTATTTTGGCAGTTTGCTTCTGTTTTCTGCAACTGTTCTGTACCACTTTCATGGCTCCACGATCTCACAGTGACACTGTTACCATGGCAAATGTTGGATTGAAACCCTCATCAAATCTGAAAGCCCCTACTGCTGCTAAGATTTTTCACAATTTAGGGCACGGAAAAGAGAAGCTCGAGATGGTTAAACGATGGGATGCTATCCCCTCTATTGGCATTCCCATGGGGGATTCAACAAATCTGATTAACATGTATCATGAGCTAGCTTTGGTAGCCAAATATACAAGCACCTGGCCCTCTTACAAAACATTGGAAAATAGAGTAAATAGAGTATGGAAGCCAAAGATTCAGGGTGACATTAATATCTCTAATGCATGGGAGGGATTTTTTCATCACAATCTTTTGTTAAAAAGAGGATAAAGATCTGACATTCCTCAATGGTCCATAGTTTTTGGTCACCAATGGCCTGTACCTGAATCATTAGTAACCTCTTTTTGATCCAACAAGAAAAATGCCCTCCCGGGTTTTGGTCTGAGTAAGACTCCCATTTCTTCCCTTCTATTTATAGAATGAAGAAGTGCCGAAACCAATAGGAAATGCTATTGAAACATATAAAACATGCACTCGCTCAAAGAAAAGAATTTTTTAGTTGCTCATCTTTGTGTGGAAGTGGACATTCTCCGAAGACTACCTGAGTCCATTAATCTAGGATTAAATTAATTTATCTACTCCATAGTTGCAAAAGTCACTAGTAACTCACCTGATTACTCGGCACCATGTAATGTCAAAAACTAATTGAAAACCGTGGAAAAACTTGGCCACAGTCAAAAAGGGTATTTCATTAACAAAATTAACTTTTCAGGTCTTTTTTCGCCATTTGGGGTCTATTTGATCACTTGTTTACTGTGTCAACGATGCAAAGAGGTATCTGTGTTTTGAGCAAACAAGTACTATCTTTAGTACTTTTCAAGCTCTCATAAGGCTTTCACAATTATCCAATGTTCAAGAATTGGGTATGTGCTTCTAGACTTCAATTTTTTAAAATTTCTTAGTCACAGGTTGTAGTGAAGCACTAAAGATTTTTTTTATTGTCACCGTTCACAAGCTGTATTGACAAAGGCTATAGACTCCAGTGAAAAAATTTATGTCATACAGTATATCAGGCTTCAAAGTTTTATTTTTGCTTCTATTTTATGACTGTCACAGGCTGTAGTGAAGATTTATATTATTTTATTTAATTCTAGCCTCTAGGCTGCTAGGGTTTAACTTTAAATTGATTTTTTCTGTCATTTCTCTCTTCCTATGGTTAATTTCCATTTTTCCAAAAAGAATATGGCACCCACGAGTAGGTTACCTAGTGGCAAGCTTAGGGACCCTACTCTGAAACATAGAATGGCAGGTATAGAGCAAGGAATCATTATCTGCAACCATTTCAATCAAGATATGAAAGGAGGCATGAATCACCTTGCATGGATTGCCTACAAAGATTTTGTGCTATGTAGAGAAGCATCCAATGAGATTGAGAAGGAGGTGAAAGCTCTAATTGCAGCACTCAAGAAGAAGAAAGCAGAGAAAAGGAGGAGAGCAAAGGCAACGGCAACAGCAACCCTACCCCCAATTTTGAGTTCTAGAGGATCAAAGGGAGATATCAAGGGCTCTTCTTCCATGAAGCCATATATACAAGGAATAGGCAATGCGGGCAATCAGTTTTATTTTTTTGTTCCTCATAACACTCAAGGTGCACAACCTTCATTGGAAGATACTACATGGAATAAAGAATTACATAATGAGACAAAGTTGACATGTGCCAATTTTGGTACCACAACAACATTCTGTTTAATGTTGCTTCAAATCCTTATTGGGAACAATTGGTCACTACATTAAGCATGGCAAATAAGGGGTTAAAGGCTCCAAAATGTCATTGTCATGAGTCAAGTGGCCCATCATTGCAAGATGTGATCCAAAACACAAATCAACTAGTTGAGGAACAAACACAAATTTTGAAAAAGCAAAGTTGCAACATTTTAATTTATGGGTGGACAAATGGAAAGAACATGATATTCTTTAACTTTTTAGTGGCTTTGAGAGGACAATTAGTCTTTTGGAAGTCAATTGATGCCTCTCGTGAACTAAAAATTGTCGAGACCTTGTGCAGTTTATTGGATGAGATGATGATGGAAGTGGGAGTGGGAATGGAAATGTTATCCAAATGGTGGCAAACAATGCATCTACGTATGTGACAATTGGTTGACTTCTAGATGCAAAACACCCTTACACTACTTTGGAGCCCTTGTGCCTCCCATTGCCTTGACCTTCTCCTTGAGGACCTAGGGAAACTAAACTAGGTGAAGAATGTGGTGGAAGATTCCAGGAATCAAAAACTTTTATGGTCAAAAGTCACATACTTTGCCACTACTTTTGTAACATTGTGGAGTATAGCAGCCACACTACCCAACCTTAAGTGCATGTTTGTGAGTAAAAGGTGGTTGTTAAGTCCTTAGTGTAGGAAGGTTGAAGCAAACAAAGTCATGAAGATCACATTTGATCTGCCAAATATTCACTTCTTTAAAAATTTCATAATGTTACCATTTGTTGACTTTGTAAAATTTATAATGTTATCATTTGCTGACATTGTAAAATTTTGATATTTTAATTTGTCGATTTTAATGTGTTTTAATTCCTGATTTAGTTTAGGTTTCAAATTTCATTTTCAACCCCTCTCTTGTTTTAGGCATTAAAACAATTGGGTAGGGAACTATAAATGGTGCATCGAGAAAAAAGCCCATGGGTATCTATATAAGGCCATGGATAGAGCCCAAGAGGAAATTCAACATTTGTATGTGTTGAGTAGAAACAAATATGAACCAATATGGCACATATTTAATCGGAGGTGAAACCGACAAGTCTACCAACATATTCATGATGTTGTCTACTATTTGAACCCTAAGTTCTTCTTCTTCATTTTTGTCAAAGCAAATGAGGAGGTTATGCTTGGCCTCAACACGTGTATTGAGAGGTTGGTCCTTGATGAGACCCTTCAAGACATGATACATGATGACTTACAAATTTATAAGGGAGCAAAGGGGAGATTGTCTTCTCCACCTTCATGCATTCGTATGAAAACTACATTGCAGTTACAGATTTATAGATTTGTGACGTGATGATTTTGGTGCAACAACACCTAATCTTCAAAATCTTGCCATTCGCATTTTGTCCCAACACTCTAGACCACCTAATTGTGAGCGAACTTGGAGTATGTTTAAACTCATTCACACAAAGAAGCACAATAGGTTGACTCAAAAGCACTTGAATGACCTTGTCTTTGTGCACTACAACATTTGGTTGCATGCAAAGAAGGTAGAGGAGCATAAGACACATCATGTTCTTGCCCTCAATAACATTGATCCATATTTAGATTGGGTTGTTGTGGATATGGATTTAATGCTTTGTGTTGATGAGATAGCCGATTTGGTGAGGGAAGCAACAAAATGACAAGAGTGGACTTTTCTAAGCTTTAATCATAGAAGAAAGTTATGATATGTAATTTTCATTTATATTCAAACTTGAAGCTCATATTATAGTGTCATAAAATTGCACCACTTAGTAATTTCACCTACACTTTTGAGTACACTTTAGTGTCCACTCCCTTAGTATTTGTGTAGGCTCATTTCAGCCCTTGCATCAGCCTTCTTCCTCTCAAGATGCTCAGGACCCCTTTTCAACAGCTACCTTTGTGCATCAACTTTGCGTCAAACCTTGTGTTTCCTCAGTCCCACCGTTTTGTAGCATGATTTGTCTAGACAATAGCGCACCGTACGGACATCCGCGCACCGTGCTAGCGTCACACGACATTTCTATGTTCAAACGGCCATTTATGAGTGCCTTGCCACTTGGCACCTACCTTTGTCGGTAGTAATAGCTTGGGATGCTTTGTAACACCTCAGGAACCTTCTTTTCTCATGTTCTCACAACGTTGTCTACAACTCTCTTGGCTTCCTCAAGCCTTGCAAGTGATATCTACTTGTCTTGTGTCTTTGAGCATCTTGGGATTTCTCACATCCCTTGTCTATGCATTTTACTATCTTGTCTATTTATCTTTCTATCTATCTATCTATCTAGTTTTCCGTGGAGGTGGGAACACCGAAACGGGGGTTTGACTGAGGCAAGCCCCTAAACAACCCCAACAATTTTCCTTGGTCTTATGTGTGCAGGCACCAAAGATATTCATTTGTTGGAGGCTTCATTGCTTGGTCTATTGTGAGCATTTTCTATCTCATATTCTCTCGCTTTATCATTTATATTTCACTTAGTTTACTTTATTTTACTCTTTGTTATAATCTGTTATTTTCCCACATTCTAAGAATTCTTAGCAGTTAGAACAGCAGTAGTCACTTAAGCTGTTTGTTGTGATATTCTTGGTTTTTGGTCCGTACAAGACGCCAACGTGCCGCATTGTCGTCCTTTGGCCAAGAGCTCATAGTCTATCCAGAAAACCTTTGTGACCTACTCTTTTTGATTCTAGAACTCTCGCCTTTTTACCCTGCCACTTGAGCTTCGTTCCTTGAGGTAGTTGAGGACCATTTGCTCCTTGAAGACTCTTGCTTATCTCGAGACTCGAGAGAGGCAAATTTCCTCCTCTACACATATGTATTGAACTAGTTTTTGGTCTATGATGTATATTGAACTCTAATTGTGATCTATATATTGAAAGAACTCAGTTATGTTCCATGCATTAACTAATTTGCATGTTTTTGAAACATACTTTTACAAATTTATGTATTTTTTGATAATCAATAAATTTATTGAGTTTCGAGCTTTTAAAAAATTTGGATCATCCAAGTTATCACCAAGTCCGATTTTTCAACTACAATCTACTCTCATAAGTATACCCATAGAAGGGAAAAAATCATGATTAATTGTAAAAAAATTGAAATCGACAAGTTTGTCGATTTTAACCCACAAAAAATTGCATTTGTTTCTAAAAATCATTGACATCTGTTTTTTGACATGTAAACGCATTTAAATGGGTAAAAGATCATAAAAAACCACCTATAAACTTGTACAAATTAAACAATATTTTTGAAATGCGTTTTAGACTCCTCATTTCAAGTGTGTGGCTCCCACTAGGCGTCTACAAACTTGTGCGACTCCGCTGGAAGTTGTTGCAGGTAAGGCTTTGTAGGGTTTTTCTTTTTTAGTTTTTTTATTTACATTTTTTTTTTTTTCTTTTATAAAATTTTATGTGTTTTAAAATTTTAATAATAGAGTTTATAAATATTATTTTATTTACATTATTTTTTATTAAATAATTTTACTTTTACAATATTTATATTTAATGTCATGTCCCAACCATTTTGAAGTGATTCTTGGCGGGTATATTTCAAATGTGTTTTTAAACACTACTTGATTGAAAATAATAATCATAAAAAATAAATATAAATTATTATAAATAATATTTAAATTTGTTGGTCGACCTCTTGGTTCGCGCCTAAATAATAATTGTTTGCTTTGAGGTCGACTCCTTGAGTTGGTGTTTGAAGTTTAGTATTTATGTTAGATCGCTAGTTGTGGTTTCCATCACCGAATAAGACATTGGCAAGCTGACCATGTAGGGACGAAATCCTCTGCAGGCCACACGAACTAGTAGGATGACAACCCTTCCAGTACCTGTGTCTTATTCATCCATTCGCTATCTCATCCTAATCCACTATATCTGTGATCACAAGTCTTGCAAAGGCACTGGGTGTGAAGGCGATTTGCGCAATATCACCATTCCCGTGCAATAGAGAACGAGCTCATAGATAGACTTTCCGCATCAAACAAAGGCGACACTCATTCGATAATCACAATAGCAAAACCATCACGGTCTAAGAAGAGTCGATCCATTCCAGAAATAGTTCGCATGATACATTCGCATCTGGTGCTGAAAACGACAGGACTCCATTTGTCGCTAGAACTGGGAATTCCGACATTTGGTTGAGACACACAAATCACTCAAGAATCCTGTATATGCGTAATGATATTTCTCAAAGATTTTAATGTATCGAACCCTCTACTAATAATTGTTGGTGACCGTTCGAATTATTTAAATTCCCTATCTGTGTTAAGAACTTACAGTTCAATCGATGGTTTTATGAATGAAAATTTTTGAGTATGATGTGCAGTTATAAACTCGTGATCTCTGTGTATCCAGAATTATCTGTGTGATCATTATAATTTGGAATCATTTCCAATATCAAGTTTTTTGTCTCAGTTTTCTGTGAAGTTTAGGCTTGGCATCTTTCATTTAATATTTTTTTATTTTATTGTTTTATTTTTTTGTAACTATTTAAAAATATTAATATTTAATATTTTAAAAAATTTAATTTAATTTTTAAATTATTAATATATAAAATTTAACAAATTCAAGTATTTAAATTAAATTTAAGAAATATAGTATTGTTTTATTTTAATATCAACAAATTTAATTATTTAAATTAAATTTTAATTTACTATATATTAAAATTAACAAATTTGAATATTTCAACTAAATTTTTATATTCATTACATTTCTTTAAATCAAATTTATATAAGGTGAATTTAATCACAATATTGTTATCAATTCTTTCCCCTTGGTAAACTTCATTTAAATTTTATTGTTGTCAAACAATGATAGGCTCTAAACTACAAAGAAAACTATTATTAATCTATTTATATTTTATTGATTGATTACATTGTTGGTTATGGCAAATAGAAAATGAAAACAGTGATGGCTAGGAAACTAGTATAACATAATTACAGTAATAATATGGCTAGGAAACATAATCATCGACTACTCCCGGACCCCACGAGGGCAACTGCCCCTCAACCCTGTTGGGAGCTCTACCCCCAAACCCTTGCAAGGGGTGCTGCCCCTTGACCTGATGGGGACTCTACCCCCAAAGACACCCACAAGGGGCACTCCCCCTTAACCCCACTGGGGGCTTTGCCCCCAAACACCCACAAGGGGCACCCTTGACCCCAAACCTCCAGCCATCATTGTTAATAACTTAATGTTCAATACAATCATTGTCATGTTTTTAATGTTTATTAGTTTAAACTTTACTTAGTATACCAAAGTTTCATTTGCAATTCTTATACTTATTCCTTACACATCTTTTTATAACTAAGTTTTCATCTTTTTATTTGAGAACCTTCATTCGAGTTGGTCAATCAATTGATGGGCACACTTTTGTGCTTCTCAAATGGTTTTGTCACTTGCGCTTTACTTTGCACCTATAGATGCCATTTTGCTTCACTACATAGGGTTTTTTTGCCCTTTACAAGTTCTTAAACAAATTAATTGGACTGGTAAAATAAAAATTTACATGATAATTTATTGGGATTCAACTGCATGGTTTTGAGTCAGTCTCAATCTACCCATATTTCATGAGTAATGGTTAACAAGAACCCTTGTGAACATTCATGGTCATGAGAGATGGGTTCTGGTAGAAATAAATCATCAAATATGGATCAATTGAGATTGATTTGAACACATGAGCAAAGGTTCTAATCTAGGAGCTTCATCATCAGGACCTACAACCCTCTAGTGTAGCTCTCTTTCTAGTAGCATGAGTCATTGGCTATGTTAGATTTTTGGGAACTTTGTACTTAGTTTATAGGTTGACTTTGTACAAACTATATTGTAATTGAAAATTTGTTAACTGTCAACATCTAGTTACTATTTATGCACTATGAAGTATGCTTTGTGCAATGCAATGTAATTAGCGATATGATATAAACAACAAAATTTGTTTTCTACAATTCATGGGCTAAACTCTCATTTTTATTTTCCCCCTATATCTCTATGCTATGGAAATGCCTTTAAATTTCAAAAATAAGTAGTTCTCATCTCTTTTTCTACATTTTTTTACCTATTTTTTTAAATCTGATTTTTCCCTAATTTTTCAAAAAATCTTATACTTTTAGTTTGCCGTTTTTTGCACAACCTAAAAAGCCTAAATCTAAAGAGGATCAAAATGTTAATCAAAACATTGATAAGAAAAGTAACAAGCACAAAGAAAATCTGATTACTTCTATTAAAGACCCTTTATCTTCAAACCCTTTTTTGGCCTATCCCTAAATAAGAATGATAATTCCGCAACCAAGACAAATGAAGAAGTAATAGCATCTAAAGCAACACCATTGCTTGAAGAGGAGGCTATACCTACTAATAATGTTGCTGAAGTGTAATGCTTAACATAGGACATGGATGTTGGTTTAGTGATGAAAGAGGGTGATTCCTTGGCCTCCTCGATCATTAGTTAGAAACGTAAAGGAAGAGAAAAGAATGCTGAAATCAAAACAAAAGAGGCTTCATACAACATAGTTATTCACAAGCAATCGACTCTAGATTCTTCAATCAAAGCCAAAAAATATGGAAAACAATAATGGAAGATCTTAGAAATTTGTGTGGTGGGCAAATCTCTATGTAACTATCTTTCTAAAATCTCTGTGTAACAATTGTTTTGCACCCCTCTATTTCTTTGGGGTTGTATCCTCTATAATCCTTGCTTTTTAATATTTATGACAATTTGATCACTTATTTAGTAGAAAAATATATTCAACAACAGATAAAGAAATATACCTTCAGGCAATCTTTCATTTGGCCTACTCTCAACTTTCATCAATTTTGGAAACCTTTCTCGGTCATCATCACGACGCTCTCTTTTAATCCGTCGTTTCCTCTCTTCACGTTCCTATGACCACAAATTCATTCTTATTATATCTAACTTTATTAGTAAAAAATTTTGAAAAACTAAGCACTATTCTCAAAATGGACATGGCAAGAAACAAACATAGATATCTAGCTACTAGATTAGCATGTACATGAAGCAATAGATCAAACTAATAATGTCAAATCACAACTAATCAAATGCCTTAAAAATGTTGCCATCTACTAATTTCATACGTCTATTTAAGCATTGCTTAAGCTAACAAAATCATTTGATTCTTGAATGTAACCTTGCAATCAACTAAGCTTCATGTCTTTAATATCATAAAATGTGATCATCATCATTCATTCTTGGGGAATTGACCAACTTCTGTCAAAAGCATGTAGACAAGTGAATTTTTATATGTGTGAACCCCTTATTTTGTTCAAATGTATAGCCTTGATTTATAGAGATGCAAAGAAGTAAAAGAAATAGATACATAAATCGTCAACAAATGCATATAAACTTGACATTTTCTCTTTAGCATTAGTAACAAAATAATCAATCCATAAAATATATGGCAAAAACAAATGGCCAATTCTATAAAGTTGTTTGTCCTAACTAAAAACAAACCCCTTGTGTTTTAAATTTCAGCATAATAAATTATAATCAATCTATAAGGTATATTGCAAAGACAAAAGACCAATTTTAATGAACTGTTTGTACTAGCTAAAGAGAAACCCCAACTTTGTTCTTTTTTTCTTCCCCTAAAATTATTGTTTTTTTTTCAATAAAAATCTTTTAAAGAAACCTCAAACATGCCAAAAATTACTTTTCCTGTAGTTGTGTCTAGGTAGAACAACAAAATATTGTGCCTCCATTTTCACATTGAGAAACTTAATTTATATTCAACTGAATATTGTATATTTATAACTAACTAAATATTGGACTTTAAATGCTAAACCCGTCTTACAGGCATAGACAAATTAACAATGCAAAATATGTCTTTGGGGTATGTTTGTTACAATCATGCTCCCCAGCACCCTGCCTTTTGGCAGATGCCTTAAGGCTCTGCTTATTGAACTGCTCCAAGTTATAAGTGTGTTTCACTGGTATCAACTGCTTCAGTTTTTTCATATCAAATAAAGTAAGAACATTTTTGTTTATCTTGCAAACATATTGTTTGATCATATTAAATTTGAATAATGAATCTGATTGTCGTTGCCTTTATAGATTTTCAGGCTAGCAAATGATTCGGGAAAAATGTAGTGGCATTTGATGGAGATCTAAAAAATGAACATTTCTTTATAAAACAATGTTGGATTGTTGGTGTCCAAATCTTTAGCATATTCAGTGAATTGCTAACTCATAGTTTCATAGGATGCTCTATATCTCCATTCATGCTATTGGGAAAATCCCCAACACAAATCCCATGGAAGTGTTTGCCAGTTGCAATGTTCAGCTCTGTAAGGTCAGCCAATGGTACAGCATTGAGCCTTTCAATGAAATCCAACACAATTACAGCCCACTAGTAACAGTTTGTGAATTCTACGACTTATAACTTATCCATATATTACATTCACTAAAATCATCACCCCAAAATCAACCCTAGCATACAACTACCAATGCCAATTCAACTAGAAACAAACAATTTACAACTAGCGATGCCAATTCAACTGGGAACAAGCAAGATTTCGTATTTGCTATGTTCAAAGCAAATTTGGGAATTCAAGTGGCAGATGATGAAGTTTGTAAGTGGATTATTCACACCTTATCCCCTACATTTCACATTTTAAAGGTTGTTAATAGTCTAGAGGAAGGAATCCAGGTATGCCTCCTGCTAAGAATGTGATACAAAGACTACTGACTAGATGCTCTACAGGTAGGATTTACAAATGTATTCAACTGTGTAGCAAATGTAGAGGATTTTTGCATGAACCTGGCATTAGTGGCAGATAATTTGCAGGTGATTCTTCATAACAACAATCTGCATGTATCTAGCAATTTTACCATCCCGGCCTTCCTCAAGAAGGGTTCATAAGGTGCAGCAGTTTGACTTCTGCGAGCCCAATGTTCAAATTATTGATGGAGATGGCAAAGCAACTCCAGCCCCACCCTTTCTTTAGCTATGTGTGTGCTCTGATTACAAGTCTTTATACTGCTTATCCAGCTGTTTTTTTTGTCTTAGCATCATATATAGATTTTGTGACCGTTTCAGCCTTCTGTAAACAAATTCTCAATGGATGTGCAGGCCCCGATAGAACCAACAGCTATTCAATTAAAAAAATGTCTGTTAATATCACACCACTGACATCAAACCAATGGTCCTTACTTATAATTCAACTCCAAACCAGAAATCAAAAAGACTAAAAACACACCTCACCCTGTAATATGTCCATGAAAATCGTACCCCCAATCCAAACCCCAAGGTCCACACTGCCAACTCTATTCAAAACACACAATTTATAATTTGCACTATAACCTGCCACTAAAATCATGTTTCCAACCTATAATTTTAACTCAAAATTGATATTCACAACTTATCCACTAAATTCATGCTCGGCTAACAACAACCGTGACAACATAGCAATTAAGAACAATACGCAACATATCCCAAAATTAAATCCACTAAAACCATCTATACTCCATGTTTTCACACAATTAAACATCCCTCATGACGACTCCTAATTTTCCAAATGATATTCTACACTCTCTTCCAACCAAAACGCATTCAGCCAAGCTTCTTTCATATCCCTAAAAGGTATAAAAAAACAACAACCCGTGGCCACAAAGCAATTTGGTGAAAATCCTAGAATCATATTATCTATCACCAGAATTTTTAGAGCCGCTGGGGGTTTCATTCAAGCTTTGCGAAATCCTAGATAAGGAATTATAAATTTCTTGACAGTACGATTGTTTTGCACACCGCTTATCAGCATTTTTACAACCCGTGGCAATAACGAAATTAGGTTAAAATTGTGAAATCACATTAGGCCCAGAAGTTTTAAAAGCCGCCTAGGGTTTCATTCAAGCTTGCAAAACCCTAAACCGCTGCATAATTTTTTTTAAACCGCTGCATATATTTTTTTAAACGCTGCATAAAGCATCATTTATTTTTTATACTATAATTTGTTCCAAACCCCACGCAAAGCATCATAATTTGCATCATCAATATCTTCCTCCAAACCCTACACAAATGTTTAGAGTTGCAATTTGTTTTCAAAGCCCTACATAATATTTAAAGAAGTTACCCGTCTGAGAGTCTCTACGCCTGACTCGACGCGTTCTTCTTCTTCTGCTTCGTAAACTTCTTCGCGTTCGTGTCCACGATAACGACCACCGGTTTCCACTTCGACAACTTCTTCATGTTCCGGCTCGCGCTCATGTTCGTGCTCGTGCTCATGCTCGTGCTCCACAAACTCCACTTGGTCATCATCGTCAGGCAGAGGAGAAGCATTCAAATTCAAATCCATGTGATCAAAGCACAATTGTTTTAGCTTACATGTATAGAATTCTAAAATCAATTCCTCTTCTTCTTATTATTCTGCATCTGCCCTTGCCAGTGTGTGTCTGTGCATTTGGCCCTCAGGGTTTGGAGGGCGATCGATTCCAACCCGCGACTTGGGGGTGAATTATACTTCGCCCAACTGGACTAAAATTGCGTTCTAATAAAATTTAGGCTGGTAATTTATAAGTGTGATAAATTATAATTGTTTATGTAAGTGCATGAATAAAAGACAAATGTCGCGTTTTCATTCAAAATTAGTATTAGAAGTAGTATTTTTTTAAGTGCTTGGTAATATTTTTTTTGGTTAGGTGCTTGATAATAATTCGCTATAATTATTATTTTTATTGTTACACATAAAAATAAGTTTTTAAGTTATTATATTTAAAATTAGTATATATTTAAAAATATGAAGTAATTAACAATTATGTTTAAACTTAATTTTATCATAGAATTTGAAAATAATTTATAAATTATTATTTATGTGTTTATTACATTCATAAATCTTGTAATCAAGTTTAAGTCATGTGTCTCGATTCCTTCTCTTTTTATCAACAACTTAATAATTTATACTAGAATTGCACCTTAGTGTGCAATAGGTACGCCGAAGAGGTCTGGAAGGTCAATTAGGCAATTTCTTGTTCTAATTTTTGCATACATTTGTGTAGTAAATGAGGTCAATTGCTAAAACCTTTAAATCAGGAATATAATCAGATGTTGGACTCCCAGAAAAAACAACAATCAAGCTTGAAGCAAAATAGTTTTAACTGAAATTTTTACGAAATAGGAAAATACAAAAGGATTAATGCCAACAACATGACTATTGAAAGTGATTAATGCTAGGGGTAATGTTCCAAATCTTGGGAGAGTAAAATTAGATTCTAGATTAGTGGGTGGTAGGGTGGGCTCCCCCTCGCCCCTCACTTGGGCACACGGTGTCCAGGGTGGACTTGAGGTGGCGGTTGGGACGGACATGAAGATATTGGTTGTGGCAAGGTCTTGTCACTTCCAATTTCCTAAATTTAGCCGAAGGAAGAAGTTGTTTGCTTGTTTTATCGGATGTTCTTGAAATTTGCGGTTCTTTTGGAGGTCTGGGGGCATGTTTGGCTCAGTTCTCTTTGCGCCGTCAGGGTGACACGTTGGGCACGGTTCTCCTAAAAACGTTTGCTGACGGGCCGAGTGGCATCTCACATCAATCGCATTGATAATGGTTTTAAGTTGGATGGACGGAGGCCGTAACTTTATTCATGACAAGGACGTTTTCGCTTCGCCATAATCCAGTTTCGTGTGCAAAGGCCTGACTGATCATCATTCGGGGGCGTATTAAATGAACTAATGAAGTCACTTCTAAAGCATGGGTTTCACATTTTGGTATTGTCTTCTATTTTTTTGCAGGGAACGGCTGTCAAAGACTTGCAAATGGCTCGAACATTGAAGTTGAAATTCATCATTCACATCTCAGCGGAAGGTCTAGAAAGTTTCAGTGTCGACACACCAATTTCTTTGGTGGCCACGGAGAGGCAGATTGCCTTTCGTGAAGTTACGGACCTGAGGTTAAAGCGCATTTTGCTCATGGACGATTCGGTGTCAATTGTTGTTGTTAAAATGGTCCTAGGAAAAGGATACCTGGAAAGGAATGAATTTGCCCGAGACAATGCACATATCTCCTCTCGATTTCTTGTTGTGCTTCTGGACCTGGACACCCCGAAGGTGGAGGCCAAGGAGATGATGGTTCGCTTGTTCCGGGATGATTTGCTCGGCGGTCTTGAAATGACACTGAAGGCGGCCTTTATAGGTAAAGGTATTTCGCGCCCTGCCGACTTGGCTCTTCTATGGGATTCAGATGAAGCTATCAAAGTTTTTCCCTTTCTCTTAGACATTAAAGGGCCTGCATTATCAAGGCATAGAAAGATTGCAGATGTGGCGGTGGATTTCCTGAAGCGAAAGCTGAAGTTGGTGTCGGTGGAAGGGTTGGAGTGGTTGGATGGTTTCACTAGGTTTGCAGAGTTAAACGACTTCATGTGAATCGTGTCTTGTGCTGGTTGATGTTCGCTCTTGGTTTTTTTTTGGTTTTCAACTTGTTAAACTCTAGCTGATTCAAGCATTTTCAGTATGTATTTTGCTTTTTGTCTGTTGAGGCTCGGCCTCTGTTTTAAATCCTTCGCTTCAAAGCCTTTTTTTCGCAATGGGACTTTATGGCGAAAATCTAGATGTTTCTCCTGGTTAGGGGTTTTTTGCTCGAATTGGTGTCCTGGACAAACCTATAATTCCTGCTTAGCAGACGTTTGTAAATTTCTATATTTTCAATAATATCACCACCTTGCGTATCAAAAAAAAAAAAAAGATTCTAGATTCTGCAAAAGAAAACTAAGGTTCCATTAGTAAGAGGTTTGGTACATATGAATGTCATACAAGTATCAAATAATAAATCATTATATTCATACCATATGCCATGCATAATGATTTGGGTCCAAATTCCCTCATATATAAGTGGATGAGAGAAACTGAAATAATTTTTGAAACTCTTTGACATAACAAATTGGTCTTTTCCCTTGCATGTCTTGTTGAACTGCTACCATTGAGAATGATTTAAATGTGAACAACACAATTAACCAAGACAGTATCTTACAGGAATCTATATATTATCTTAAGTATTGGATAGGAATATTTTCCCTATTTTGAATATAAATGTATGCAGTAGTATCTTATTTTTGAAGGAATGTGATAATATGAAAATGATAGTAAAAATTTCAGT
Source organism: Sequoia sempervirens (assembly GCA_007258455.2). NCBI lineage: Eukaryota > Viridiplantae > Streptophyta > Pinopsida > Cupressales > Cupressaceae > Sequoia > Sequoia sempervirens. Next base: position 79,169 of record VDFB02366620.1, read on the forward strand.
AGATATAGTAAATGAGCTTCTTAATTTTTATTTTATAAGATTGAATAAGGACATTCTTATATGGTGAATACAATCATTTATCTTGTTGTCACATTTAATGAATTGCATATTACAAATTGTATAGTTAGCAGGGGTTATGGTGGATTTGATTTGTAAGGTTAGCCTTCATAAAATGGAAGAGATTTAAGAATTCTATTTTTTTAGATTTGTTTTCGAAATTTACATTTAAGCTTTTGCTTTCATTTAATTTTAAAATAAATCTTTGTATTTTCATATGGTATAATTGTTCTTTTTGAAAATGATTGAAACAACATCTAATGTGTTATTAAAGCCATATCTTACGAAATATTTTAAAACAAATATACAAGATTGCTTCTTTAATAGTGTCATTGTTTGTTTCAATTATTAAATAACATAGTTGAATTTTAATTTATTTCTTATTATTATTAAATATATTATAATTAATTATAACCTTAATATTTATTTAATTAAAAAATCTATATAATTATTATTATAACTCAATTTATATAATAATAAATTTAGTCTTGAACTTAATTTATTAATTATTATTTTACTATCTAAAATACATTTAAATTAATTTCACCATTAAAATATCAAAATATTATTTTTAAAAATATTATATTACAAATAAAAATATATATTTAAAATAGACATTTATTTATATAAAAAAACATCAAAATTTTATAATATATATTAATATAATATTATTTTTAAAATAATATTTATTATATTTTGAAAAATAAAAAGATTACATATATAAATATAGAAACTTTATATATCAAAAAAAGTTTTTAATATAAATAAAAATGAAAAAAAAAAAACTTGAGATTTTATTTGAATAATGTCAATCCCAGTTGTGCATGGGATTGCACAATAATAGGGGAAACTCGCAATTTAGTGGTAATAAGAATAGTTGTTTTTCTTCTGACAAAACAAATATCTTATTTATGAAGGCGCAAATTTACCTCTGACGAAGGTGGGTACGGGTTGGTGTAAATGAAAACTATCACCGGAAGCATGTAAATAGCGGCCTAATAAAATAGTGGAGTGGAAACCAATAAGGCAACGAAAAATAGCCGAAAAAATGACGAAAAATATGCACGAGTGAGAATCATTTAACACCTTTGTTGGCCTCTCAGGGTTTGTGAACTGTTGATGGGCAAAATGAGCTTCAGAAGCTCAAATAGGACACACCTTCGGCGTAATAACATTATTATTTATGTGTATATTACACTCATAATTCTCCTAATCAAGATTCAAGTCATGTGTTATGATTCCTTCTTCCTTCTTATGAACAACTTTTGATCACCAATGGTCGTTGCTACCTCTCTTTTGAAATCTACAACCCCTAAAACATAATGATTTTTATTTCTTGAATTTGGGTTTTGTTTTTCTTTTTTATTATTATTCATACAAAAAGTTCTTAGAAATAATAAATTGAATAACATGATAGACTGAATTATTTTTTTTTTAAAATAACATAATTTGTGAAAGAATGAATGATATACAAAAATAGTAAATGGTTTAAATCAACCAAGAAAAAATTAAATGTTGTTATTTCATATTTAGATTGGATGAAGTAAATTTATATGGTAGGAGAGTGGAAGTTTTTAAAAGAATAATTATGCCAAAGGCATTCCTTATATGAATCGAATCGGTTAACTTCCATGATCAGTTGATATCGTCTTAGTACAATGCAAGACAGTTACAAGTATCTAAGCCGTCATATTTTCCTTTTTTCCACTAAATTATTCATGTTCACATATTTCCATTAATGCATTTCTATTATTGAATTCTTTTCGTTCACGCATTGCATGTGAATACCATGGCAAGTGACTTAACTAAGTATTCCACAAAAATTGTGTTGTGTTGTCAACAATGCCAACAAGAAAAAATGGGTTGAGTTTGCAAGGAAAATATTTCAAGACCCTCCCAAAGCAAGATTTAAAAAAATTATACAGACCAAAATCAATCTCTTTACAATTGTTGTTTCAATCTATTAGTTGCATACATTTATTATGCTACTCTATTATTATATTTATATTTATATTTACATATAAATAGAGAGATATAATATTATGGTTATATTTATTATTGTATTTTATAATTTATATTAAAAAACTACAACCTTTTTTGGATCATGTAATTGCTAACCAGGGTCTATTCATTGAAGCAGAAGTGGGAAGGTTAACAAAGCTTGCTATGGGGTTGATCACTTTGTATACCTACAAGCCCAAGTAGTGGCATGTGTGTTGAAAATTTGTACTCTTTTTTTCAATCAATATAATACAATATATAATATATTTTATATAATATAAATAAAATTATATTTATTTTTAAAATAATATTATGGTCGAAGGGATTGAGCTAAATTGGTTAAAACATTGAGTTCTCACTGTGGAGACCCAAGTTTAAATCTGAAAGACACGTCTAATATGGAATTCTTAGTTGTGACTCTCAATCTTCCATAGTTGGCTTCTCATTTTGAACTAGTATTATAGTCTCATTATTGTGCTCGCAAGAGCTTGTATTGGTTTCATATTGATGTTTATTTGTAAACAAGTAGTAATATATAAAAACTAGAGGAACCAAAATTATGGATATATTTAATATTATGTGTTGTGTTGTCAATGATGACGAGAAGAAAAAATTAGAAGAACCAAAACCAATCTACTTACAGTTGTTGCTTCAATCTATTAGTTGCATACATTTATTATACTAGTTTATTATTATATTGTATTTCTATTTACATACAAATAAAGAGAGAGATATAATATTATGTTTATATTTATTATATATTATTTTTTATTTTACAAATTATTAAATATAAATATAATACAATATATAATATATAATATATAATATGTATTTTATATAATACAAATTAAACTATATTTATTTTTAAAATAATATTATGGTTATATTTTTAATATTTAATATTATATTTTACATTATAAATTATTATATATAATAATAAGTATTTTATATAATATAATTATATTGTTAATTTCTCTCTTAATATGTATTTTATATAATACAAATTAAATTATTTTTATTTTTAAAATAATATTATGGCTATATTTTTAATATTTAATATTATATTTTATATTAAAAATTATATATATAATAATAAGTATTTTATATAATATAATTATATTGTTAATTTCTCTCTTTATATCTCTTAGTTGCTTCATCTCTCCTACTCTATATCTCTATCTCTAATTCTCTCTTTTTATCTCCCTCTCACTCATCTCTCTATCTCTTTCTATTATCTCTCTCTACCTCTATCTCTCTATATCTATATCTCTCTTTATCGGGCCCTCTATCTATAACTCCCCCCTCTCCCTCTCAATATATTGAGTTATCTCTCCCTTTTTCTCCCCTTCTTCTTCTCTCTCTCACTCTTTATGTATCTCTCCCTCTCTTGCCCCTTCTCTCTCTCCCTCCCCTGCCTATCTTTCTCCCTCTCTCCCCTCTCTTGTCTCTCATCCTTCTCTATCTCTTCCCCACTCTCCCCCTCTTCTCTTTCTCCCCCTCTACCTATCTCTCTCCATTTCTCTCTCTTCCTTTCTTTATCTCCCCCTCTTTCTATCTCCCCCTTTTTCCATCTCTCCCTCCCTATCCCTCGATCTATCTCTTTATCTGTGCATATGGCCCTACTTCTCTCCCCATTTCTCCCTCTCTACCTCCTCCCATTTCTCTCTCCCTCTCTCCCTCTCTATTTGTCTATCTCTATTCCTCTTTGTTTTCCTATCTCTTTATCTTTCTCTCCCTCTCCCCCTCTCTTTACATCTCCTTATATCTCTATCTCTATCACTCTATCTCACCATATATATCTCTCTAGCTCTTCCTCTCTATCTATCCCTCTCTCTATCTTTATCTCTCCATGTACCTTTATATATCTATGTATTTGTCTCCATCTTCCTCTCTTGATCTATCTTCATCTCTACCTTTATTTTCCTCTATCCCACTCTATCTCTAGACATATCAGATCATCTCTATATCCATCCATCTCTCCCTCTCTCTCCCTCTCCATCTTCTTTGACCTCTATATCTATATCTCTTTGCCTCTCTATCTCTATCTCTCCATATTTCTTTTTTCATCTCTCCCTTTATCTTTATCTCATTATCTCTCCATCTTTCTCTACGCTTATATCTCTCCCTCTATATATCACTTCCTATCTCTATCTTTATCCTCTTTTTTTCTCCCTCTCTCTCCCTTTATATATTTATCTCTTTCACATCTATCTGTCCCTCTCTCCTCTCTCTTTTCTCCCCTTCTTTTCATATCCCTCTCCTTCTCTATCTACATCTCCATCTCCATATCCATCTCCATCTTCCTCCCTATCTTTATCTCCTTACCCCTCTCTCTCTCTCTCGCTCTCTCCCACCCTTTATATCTCCCTCTTTTTATCCCTATCTATACCTCTCTCTCTCTCCCTACTACAAACATAACATGAGCCTAATTATCTTCCTGGTTCATAGCTTTTTTTTAGGTGTTTGGATTCTTGTAAGTGTCCACATTGCATAATTGATTTGAAGTTATCACTTCTCCCTTGAGACCTTTGTTACACAAACAACATCATTTGATAAATTTCATGCTAATTAACCTCGTGTATTGCACAAATGTACACAAAAAATAGACCAAAATTTTTCCCTGATTGACCTTCCACAACTCTTCAACATACCCATTGCACACCAAGTTGCAATTGCTAGGAATAGTACTATAGAAGGAGATAAACACTAGAATTAAGCTTAGCTTAAGTTGATCTAATATTATGTATATTTAAGTACAATTATCTACATTAAATATAGTTTTGAATAATTGAATATTAGTGTTAAGTTATAGAAATTAAATAGGTGAATTAATAATTAAAGAATAATTATTTTTGGAAATGAATGAATTTTTTTATGATTATGCTCCAATCCAAATTTAATTGTGGAAAAATTTTCTACAATAGAGAACATAAGACACGTAATTGAAATAATCTTTTTAAGACTTCCAATTATCACGAGTTTAAAATATTATCTTAATTCGTGGTATAGATAATACATTGATAGCAACTTCAAGACAAGGAAACAACAAAATATTCCTGAGTACATTAGGTAGTATCTAAATATTAACAATAATTTTAAAATTGTATGATTCTCAACTCTCTCTAGACTCTCATAATTTAGAGTGTTCTAATTACAAAAGTGTCCCAAAAGTATTGTAACCTCTAAATAACTTTAGAATTGCTTAAAGTGAATCAAATAACTCTTGTACAAGATGATGTACACACACTCCAAGCTATTGGAAATAAATATACACCTTTAATTGTTCTAATTTTTTAGTTAAAGGCTTTAACAACAAGGCATCAACAATTGTCAACTACACAGTTTATGTTGCCATCATTTGATATGTGTTGTCAAATATGAATTGAAAGCATATTCTTCTAAATATTGTGTAATCAATACAAGTAGAATTATATATAATAGGTAGGTTGATCAAAGCTTGGAACTCTAACTCATAGGTAAATAATAAAGACATAATATCCTAATAACAATGGTTAAAATAAAGGAAATTGGGAACAAATTAAAAAAAAAAAAATCAAATTCAAATTAAATTTTATTGTTTCCCTTCTACTAGCCATCACAAGCTAGCCTAGTGTGCATTTGTGTTGATTTGAGTGTTATATTGTGTGTTTAAATATATTCACTCATTCATTTGATAATATTAATGAATGTTAAGATATCTAGGCACATTGCATGCTTGATTTTTGTCTTCAACAATTGTTCCAAAGACATTGAAATCATCCTAATGGTCTAACTAAGAAGAACACGACCCTCACAATTCAATAAATTCTCCAAAGGTGTTTCTAAATACCACCAATCCTTACTAAGATTCAAATATCAAAAGATCAAGATGAGAAAATTCTTCTGTGAAATCATTATTGTAAGTGTAAGTTCAAGTCTATTTTCCAATTCAATTCCACGAGTTCATATCTAAACCAAAACATTACATTATTAATTTGTAGATTTTGAGACTCTTATTTGACCAAGTCTTGAAATTCTAGCATTGTGGTGAATCGGTTCATGGCATCTTCAACATATTTTTCTCACTTGATAAATCCAACTAAATATTATATCTTAATTCATTTAATTTTCATAATTAATTCAAAATTTATTATTTTAAGTCTCAAAATATTTTTATCTTAATTGTAATAGTTAATTAATTGGCACAAATTTAAATATGTACATGTGATGTTTATATAAAAATAAAAATATTTTTTGTGTAAATCCATTAGAATAAGACCAAACATTTTCATCTACCTTGATCAACATACCATAACTAGGTTTTAAAATTATTGAAGTATATTCTTACCATAATCTTACTCATTAGCAAACCATTGCATAATTCACCTTATATAAGTGCAAGTGATACTAGTGTAAAAATATAGAGATCATACATAGAACATTCATGGCATTCACTAAAATTTGTGCACTAAAATTTTATTATTTTATTCACTCAATACACACAAGCATGAGAGCGGAAGCATAAGACTTGAAAGTAATGAAAAACTAGTTATCTAGCTATTTTCAACTTGTTTGATGTACAAGAATTTGATATGCACTTGTCAAATGTCAATAAATGTGTCAAGTCGTAGAAAGCACGCATCTTGACTAACAATAAGGAGAAGAGTACATGGAAAAGAAGATTGAACAACCATCTAAACAAGTCATTAAATTGACACAATAGAGTACATGAGGAAAGAATGGTCAATGAGAATATTTGAGACCAATTGACTTTGTGCAATTCTAGCAATTATCATTAAAAAATATATACATAGAAAAATAAGAAGAAGAAATCTTGACGCTGAATTTTTGAGAAAATAGCTACATGCAAATAGTTAAGATGATGAATGTTGTAGCTTTAAGCCTGGTGCCATTGTCATTGGTGACTACTAGAGTATGGCTTCTTGAGCCCATTCATTAGCCAATGAAGCACCAAAGTAGTGTAAATTAAAAGGATCCCAAAGTTACCCAAATTGGGGTTATATCCACCTCTATGTGCAAGCACCCTATGTGAAAACTCAATCAACAATCTCATTTTTTAAGGGGATGAGGGAGTTGGGAGTAAATATTAAATTTTATATCTTAAAGTTCGATATTTTAGAAAATAATGTATATACATAAAGAAAAATGGTTGTAAGAGCATATGTTAGAAAAGGTTAGCAATAAACCCAAATCTAGGATTAAATAAAGGTATGGAAAACTATACTTCATGTATTTTAAGAGAATTTTTATGATTTAAAAACATGAGCAACGTGAGATGGTGTACAAGTATTTCAAGCTCCATTGAATGCACCACTAATTATGTGGAATAAATATAAACATTACACATACAAATATGTGTGATATGCACAAAACTAAGAGATCAAAATGATTTATAAATCATGTTAAATTATAAATAATATAATGAGGTACCAGAAAATAATACTAAGCATAATAAATGCTCTCTCAAATAAGAAATTCATAAAAATAATAAATTTTAGAGAAACATAAAAATTAGAATAATAACTTTGGGAAATTAGTGTCATGTCCCCTTTTTATATAAGAGTTTGGGATGCTCCTCAAACCTATTTTCCATTTTCCATGGGCTTGGAGAAATAAATTAAGGAAGTGGCTTTGTAATACTTAAGTGTGTCTAATTTTATGAGTGTCTAATTATAGGGCCCTTTTGTGTTATGTAATTAAGCTTATTAATTTAAGTGATGTCGATCAAGCGTTTGTGAGTGGGCTTGTTTTGGAGGGAAAAGTATTCGTTTGAAACTATATCTTGTAAAAAAAGTGAGTGTTCAAGTGCTTATTTAAGCTAAGTAAAATATTAATGATAACATCCAATATTTTATGAAATTATTCCCTCAAATAGATTGGACATCCTATTCATTTGTTATTAGAGATTGGAGGATAAAAACTTCATAATTTCCATAGTCAAATTATGGATAAAAAGCCTTGTCCAACATTGAGCAATTCCACATAGGGATTGTGCTTGAGCTTTAATGACCTATTATTTGACAACTTCTATAGCACCTAGTTGTCTCACTCTTAGGAAACTCCCTTAGCGCCTAGGGTTTGTAAGCCAGTCACAACTTTGTAAGTGCCTATTATTGTTAATCTATGATATTTTGATAAAATAATTGTTGTGGTCGTTCTAGCAAATCTATCGAAGCTAATTTGGTTGTAAGTTGAAATCACCATTGAATTAATAAAGAGTAGTCAATTTGTAACTCTTGTGTTCATTATTCACATTCAAAGGGGATTCTTATCTATTTATGCATATTCTTTTAAGAATAATATTGTTAGTTTATATTTGATCGTATAATAATCCAAACATTATGTTGATTAGCATTAAATCTTGATATAAATCTCCTATTGAGGATATTACAATGCTATTTAAGCCTTGAAATAGCCAACTCGTGGAATCAAGGTTTGAAGCAATTTGAGAACAAGATGGTAGAAAAAGGGAGGAAACAATTTGACAAATGAAGAAAAGGCTTAGGCAATGTTTGACATAATGATCAATTTAGATGCAAGGAAAAAAAAATGGCCCAAGCACTCAAAAACACAATGTTAATGTTGGTGCAAATAATGCAAGGTTAGTGTGAATACAAATTCACCATGCTCCCTTCAGGTTTGGTTTTTGGCTAAGTATCAGCCCATGACTTCGAATGAATATTCATCGGCCCCCTTTTGATAGTCACTGCAGCCTTTGCCACATGTCTACTCATCACTCCCCGAAGGATTTTTCTCCTTGCTCTTCTATCGGCCCCCAATATGCTTCCATGTGTCTTCACCGCGGGTTATTTTGATTGCTTCCTTTGACTTCCTCGACGGTCCCCGCCCGTGTGCCATGTAACTCCCTTTCGCAAAAAGGTTCAACGAACCTTGCAAGCGGCGTCTATCAAACATTATTGCTATGTGTCATCTTAGCGCAAGCTTTCAATGAAGGAGGGAAAAATCGACCATGGGCAGCGAAATGTTGCCACGCGTCTCTTCAACGCATGCTTCTTCAACACGAGGTTTGAAGCGAACTATGGGCTGCGATATGTTGCCACGTGTTCTAACTGCCTATCCAAGGAGATGACACTTGTCTACATGGGACTTTGTTGGGACCATTGCCATCATTCGCAAGGGATGCACCTGAATGGAGAGCGACCAAATGGTATGGCCCAAATCTTTTCTGTTACAACAGTCGAGAGAAATCATTGCCTCGACATCATTGCTCAGGATTCAAAATCTTTTCGTTTGTTGCTCACTAGGCGATGGAGGGTTCACTATAAATGTTTCTCTTTTCTTTTGAAGAGGGGTTCCAAGGTTCTGAGTTTGAAGATTACATGCTACATGTTTTCAAGCTTCACTAGTTTTAGAATTACATGATTTTTGGAGAGATCGGGCCTTTTATTGTTTAGATTATTGCAAGAACTCACAAACTGTGCCATTATTTGTCCTCTCTGTTTCTTATGTTATTGATAAACTTTATGTTGTGCCATTATTGTTTGAATGGTTTATTTGTCGTACTTCTATAATTTGAATGCAAGTTTGTTGGTTTAGACCATGTCTTTTGACTCTTCTTTTCAGTAAATGGGTGTGATTATTATTTTATGTCATTGAATGAGTTGTTCATGCTACAATCCTTAATTTTTGTTATTCTAAGACATGGTATATTGCTAAGCGGACCCTTAGATCATATCCAAAAGATAGGTTTATCGTGTCTTTTATCTAAATTATGGCGCATCGCCTTAGTTAGATTCTTTATTTTTATATCTACTTTTGTTTCCCATTCCAAAACCCCAATTACAGAAGAAGTCGACTTCTTTAAAAATTCTGAGGTCACTCAGTTTAGCACAATAAGTCCCCCATAAACTGAGTTTCCCACAAAGGGTTGTTACCTTGCCAATTTTTGGCATCAACATTTTTTCTTTTTCCTGCCACGCCCGGTGGGACCAAGCTCAAATGAATCCAATTTTTAGAAGGGTGTATGAGCCATCGACCTGTTACTAGGTCCCAAACAACAAATAATCCTAGTTTATTAGTACCACCATTAGAGACAGTATAGCTTGTGACCCAATTAGTGAACGTTTCGCTTCCTCCTCCCTTTCCACTAGTCATGTTGTCTATCGCTAACAAAAATTATGTGGCATGGGATGTTGGAAGCCCTCTTGTTGCACCAGCAGTGCCTGCCGTTTGGGCTGCTATCCCTGTTTTCGCCCTAAAGGCTATACCTAAATTCACTGAAGATGGCTCAAAAACACCATCTGAACATTTGCAAGATGTTGTAGATGTATGTCTGGTACATGGGGTTACAACCCAAAATGCGGCATTAAGGCTTCTTGTTGCCTCTTTTAGGGGAAAGGCATTGGATTGGTACCACACATTGCAAGCAAACACTATCAGTACCTAGGATGAGCTCAGGGAACCTTTCTATCTGAGATTTTTAAATGAAGGAGATTGGTCATCGCTATATTATTAGCTATCAGTTATAAAGCGGACCCCGCACGAAGCCATGGCTGACTTGAATGTCCAATTCCATACAAGATGGGAGAGGATTCAAGTTGATATCCACCCACCGCCCGATCTAGCATTCATGTTCTACTCAAGAAGTCTATCAATCCCGACGTTTCAATGATGATCCAGTCTCTCGATGGAACCACATTACTAGGTGCATATAGCATCGTTGTCAAGGCAGAGAATAATTTGATAGACGTCAAGAAATTGCCACCTCGGCCCATCATTCCTATATTCCTAGAAATATCAGTTCCTGCTCATGAGATGCCTTCTACCAGCGCATTGACTCCTCCCCAATCCATGTACACGTATTTGAGTGTGCCGCAAAATGTTGCCTCTACATTTGGCTCTTCAAAGGAGGAGAAGAGCAAGTTCAAGGAAATGTTGCAGACTATTATTAATGAGATAATTGTTATTAGGCGCAATCAGGTCATACCTCTGAAGCCTACCTACCAGAATTATCAAGGCGGAAGGTCCTCTTACCAACAAAACCAGTTCCAACGAGGTGCCCGCACAAATCTGTAGGTGTAAACAACAAATCAAATAGTATCGGTACCTTCTCCGCTATAAAGTGCTAATCTAAGTTCAAGCAGAGAGCTGACTGCGGGGCAAAACAATTTGATTAATGACACCAACCCTTGGTGCTTCCCTTGCGGCAATTCACATATGCCCCAAAATTGTCTGCGCGACAACCTACAACAAAAGGTGGCGGAGCAGTGCAACCAAGCCACAACATCAGACCCCGGAAGCTATGTGTATACCTCTTCGCAAATAGACAATGCGGTGTTCATCGCACAAATGCAAGGGATGTCACTAGAGCAAGAAGCAGATATCACTCTTGATCACACACTCTTCTTATGGATGGAAGAAGAAGAAACGGTGTTTGCCAATGATACATCCACATCTAAAATACCGCAAGTTCAATCCGACTACAACACTCACTCGAATAGGAGATTTACGGGTGAACCAGTTGTCCCGCAACTCGTCAGTCCACAACCTAAAAGTGCTTATGACCAGAAGCCTAGTACCTTCGTCCTGGTTCCATAATGTCAGCCATGAAGGGAAGTTGTTATAACAAGAGCAAAGGAGCAGAAACCTCTGAATTTGCCACTGTTCAATGTGGATGAACAATTGAAGAAATCATCCACTAATGTGTCTCTGTGGGATATTCTAGCCATCCTAGAACTGAAGACACTACTACAGAAGGCTCTTTGGGAAGATGTAAGCGCAACGCCAATGGAGCAGTTGCCCAAAGCAAGGGTTGTTGATCAACCATCTTCTGCCAAAGTTCTTACAAATAGCACAGCGAAAGCCCCTGCTGAAGTAAGAGATAAGCCGAAGCCTCAACCCTTCTTCTTGACTCTCATCATAGGGGAGAAATTATTGCACAATGCCATGATTGATTTTGGTGCTAGCACCATAATTATGCCTAAACAAATAGTTGAAGTTTTAGGACTCAACTATGAACCCTTAAAAAGAGGAGTGATGCAGCCTAATGGAAACAGAGTCAAAACTATAGGTGTCATCAAAGCACTCCCCTTGATCCTATTCACTTGCCCTAGTATCATATTGTCGCAAGACACTATGATCATAGATGTTCCCCCCATGTTTGGCCTCTGCCTATCCCGAGAATTTACTTCAAAAATGGGCGGATATATGTCCCTAAATTGGTTGCATTTGATTCATAGAACCAAGCATGGTGCGAAGATGAAGATAGAATTTGAAGCTTTACATTCAAAACATGTAGTCAATGAAGCCATGATCAACTTTGAAGTTGCGCATGCCTCTATCACCATGCAAGAAATGTATTATCCTGAGCTACTAGAAGATGAAAAAGTGACTGGAGATCGGGATGATCAAGAAGATGTTCTCTTAATCGAACATATAGATACCGACCCTTTCAACAACTACCATGCTACCAGGTTGGGCACCTATGTCATTTACGATGAGATCAAGTGCTTATGAAGGTTGCCAAAAAACTAGAGAATGGTCAAACCTTAGAATTATGGACGCTGCATTTCGACGGAGCAAGGTGCAAGAATGACGCAGGAGCCGAGATATGTTTAATGTCCTGACAAAATGAAAAGACAGTAGGTCTTTCTGCTTCCAGTTCGCTTGCTCAAACAATGAAGTTGAATACGAAGGACTAGTGCAAGGTATCAGCCTTGCGGAACGGATGGGCATAAAGCAACTAATGGTGTTCAAAGATTCCAAACTAGTAGTCAATCAAGTATGAGGAATTTATGTGGCTAAGAATGTCTACATGCGATCCTATAAACACCAAGTTTGGGACTTGATTGAGGGTTTTGAAGCCTTCAACATTCATACGATGCCCCAAGAATATAATATAGATGCGGATCGCATGGCATCAATCGGATCTTAGTTTAATCCCGCCTCTGATCTCATTCACAACAAACACTCTGTACGAATAATAGTCTGACTGATGATTCTAAACAATGACCAAAGCTGGCAAGTGTTTGACAGTGATGAACACATTGCCTCGTTCATCCAGCAATCAGGAGAATTTTTTGACCATCTCCAATAGAAGATTACTGAAGCTTATGAAGGACAAATCATCTAGTTGAAATCTAACAAGCTTCCAAAAGGATTGGCCACTCTCGAAAACCTTTTCGATTGTGACGATGCAAGAAATGACAAACGAAAGTTTGTAGCAGACAAAGGTGACTATGTGGACCTTTAGGTCGGAGATGGAAGAAAGCTCAAAGTCAGGAAGGATGTCTTGCATCACGATAAAGAAAGGCTTATCAACTTTTGCTAAAAATATAAAGAAGTGGTGGCCTGGTCATACGACGAACTTAGGGGATATGATCCTGATATCATTCAACACACAATAAAGTTGGCGAAAGGCACAAAACCGGTCCACCAAAAATAGAGGCCAGTCAATCCCAAGATTGAAGCACTAATGGTGCAAGAATTAACAAAGTTGATCCAGTCGCAGATTGTCTTCTCAATCAAGCATAGCATGTGGGTATCCAATTTGGTCCCGGTCTAAAAGAAGAATGGAGATATTCGCCTATGTGGACTTTCGGGACATAAACAGAGCATCCCTGAAGGATCATTACCCACTACCTTCGATGGAGTCAATCTTATAAACGGTGGTAGGATCGAAGATGTTCTCCCTGTTAGATGGCTTCTTCGGTTACAATTAGATTTGGGTCAAAGAGGAGGATCAATATAAGACAATGTTCACTACTAAGTGGGGAATGTTTGCATACGCTAAGATGTCGTTTAGCCTCTCAAATGCAGGAGCTACCTTCCAACGGGCAATGGATATTGCTTTCAACGAACTAATCAACAAGATTATCCTAATCTATTTGGATGATTTGACGGTGTTCTCCAAACCCAAGGATGATCATTTTGATCATCTTGAGATGGTGTTCAAGAAATGCCAAGAGTTCGGGATATCCCTGAACCCAAAAAAAGTGTCTTCAGAGTTCTGCAAGGCAAGCTATTAGGGCACGTGGTGTCCAAAGAAGGGATTTTAATTGATCCTGTGCGGGTGAAAGCAATCAAAGAGCTTCCTCTCCCAGTCAACAAGAAAGGCGTTCAATCCTTCTTGGGGAAGGTAAATTTCGTTAGCAAATTTATTTATGATTTTGCAGGAATAATTAGGCCAATTACCCTAATGTTGAAAAGGATCAAACATTTAAATGGACAAAAGAAGCCAGAGAAGCCTTTGAGAAAGTCAAGGATGCTATATCTTCCGCTCCTATTTTGGTCAACCTAGACTTATCAAAGGACTTCATAATGTATGTATTCAGTAGCAATTCAAGCATTGCTAATGTCTTAACTCATAAAGATGACTAGGGCAAGGGAGAACATCCGATAGCATTTCACTCCCGGACCCTGAAGGAATATGATACCAACTACAACTTTGTAGAGAGGCAGGCGTTTGCAATAATTAAGGGACTCAAAAAGTTGGGACACCTAATCTCTTGCAATAAGGTGATTGTCTATGTTGCACATTCTAAGGTGCGTGAATATATCATGGAGGGAGAAATCACCAAGAAAAGAGCCAATTGGATCACCAAGATCCTCGAGTACGACATTGAGGCTAAGCCTACAAAAACTGTTTGGGGAAGAGGACTGTGCGAGTATCTTGTGCATGATGAAGAAATGGCCACCGAAGAAGAGTAGCCAGAACTATTCCTAATGAACAAGTCATACTCGAAAGGTTGTTGGCTGGCAGATAGAATAAGATTTATGCATACAGGAAAATATCCGTCGGGCCTTCCTTCTCATAACAGGAAATTCTATCGGCTGCAAAACATCGGATTCACGCTCATTGAAGGGATCATGTTCAAGAGAAATTTCAATGGAATTTTATTGTGATGTGTTACCATAGAGCAAGCAAAAAGGATCCTTGAAACTTACCACAACATTTCTACGGGCAAACATTTCTCCGTAAAGACTACCGCCATCAAAATCATGTGCGCAGGGTACTTTTGGCCGACGTTATTTCATGATTCGTACTCTTTGGTGAAAACTTGCAAGGAATGTCAGTTCTTCATAAGAAGAAGAAAGAATTTTGCAATGCCTCTCAATCTGATAGTGGTTGATGAGCCATTCGTGCAATGGGGTTTGGACTTCATCGAAATGATCAACCCGGCCTCCAGCGCAGGACATAAATGGATCTTAACGGCCACAGATTACTTCAGGAGATGGACCAAAGTTGTGCCACCAAAGAATGCGACAGAAGCAGAGATAGTGGATTTCCTAGAGGAATTGGTGACGAGATTTGGCCCACCCAGAACTATCATCTCCGACAATGCTAAAGCTTTTCAAGGCTCCAAGGTAAGTCAATTCGCACTTAAACACAACATATTCCTTAAAACATCGTCAAATTACTACCCGCAGGGGTATGACATAACCGAATCAACAAACAAGAATATGGTCTGACTCCTCAAAAGAATTGGGTTGGAATATCAAAGGGAGTGGCACAAAAACCTCTAAGCAACACTCTAGGCGGACCACATAACTCCAAAGCAAGTCCTCAAGACTTCACCGTATGAGCTAGTTTATGGAAAAGAGGCATTATTGCCTACTCTATGGAGATTTTGGTGCTACAATTGCTGAAATCTCTCGAGGTGGAACAAAACAGCGCAATGGAGGTGCGGTTAGCTGAGTTGCTAGAAGTACAAGAAAAAATGGAAAAGTCCCTAATAGCCATGACTAACCGCCAACAAGTGGTTAAAAGGTGGTTTGACAATAAGGCATCCAACCAAGGTCTAAAGTGCAAAGATTTAGTGCTAAAATTTAACGAAAGGGCTGCGAAGCCCGGTCAGCATCGAGAAGTTTCATAGCCTTTGGGAGGGCCCATTCAGAATAATTCAATGCAAAGAGCACAATGCATATGAGTTAGAAACTATGGAAAAAGAAGCGCTGGGAATTCCAGTCAGCATAATTCACTTGAAATTATTCAATTAAGCTTGCTTACCATACCCATGTAAATATGTTTATACGTTTTTCCCTTTTTTTCCCTTTTGTTTTGTTGGCCAGTCTTTTTATTTATTCTATGGTTTGAGGCGGAAAAGAACAAGTCACCCATTATTGCAAAGAGTAAGGGAAATAAACTCATAGTTGGAAGGAGCAAAAAATTAAACACCCACATGTAGAACTCATACATACATGCTAAAAAAGAAAAGATGACCTAGTTGTAGAATTCAAAAGAAGACAACAAGATGATTATATAAAGATATATTTCCATTATATATGCTTTGATATTTACATTTTCAAAATGGCTCAAAGGCCACGCTTCCAAAAGTATATAAGTCTATTATGTTTCTTTTATATATTTTACGAAAAGCCTTTTTCAAGCATGTATACAAAAAACGGGCTAATCACTATGAGATTTTTAGAAAGCAAAAAGAAAAACACAAGTCTCTAGTTCATGGCATGGGCAGCGACAATGGACGCATCAACGACATCGTCCACAATATCCTCATCCACAAGGGAATTATAAATAGCAACAACATCATCCAATGGAGCAAAAATAGGTAGAGGGAACACCAGGTTCTTGAAGTCCGTGTACCAGTCGATGTCATAGAACTACACCACGTTGTAGATACGAAACAGGAAATGGCAGGCTCGAGTGACCTTCTGGCGGTGCTCATCTTGTGACTAGAGGTGAAATCCACTCAGAAATGGTAGCCACGACATGCCTACATCCTCTTCTATGAACCTTCGAAGGTCGCTCACAGTTAGAATTCCCCCACCATGTGCAGCATTTGCAATGACCTCTCTGAGGCCATTCAGGTACTTCTTGGGGAAAATTTCCTTTACCAGACGCAAAATCAAAGGCTTGGGAATTCCTATATCCAGCATGGAGGTGACAAAGTGTGAGCACACGTCAGTGTTAACTCTATATATGTCCTCATACTCAAGGAAGTCCCGTCCTAAGACCCATTTTATGGCTATAATTGACAACAAGTGCTTGTTCTTCGTCATCCTTTTTAAGCACCTAGTATAAATCTCACCTTAGAAGGAAGTTTGAGACTTATGTGACACTGGCCTAATTGGGGTGTTCATCTTGTTAGACTCTTTGCGAATACCTTAAAACTATCCCTGCAAAGCACCTAATTCTAGCCTATGAGAATGCTACGCAACTGCAAACGCTAAACTGCTAAACCAATTACTTAATACCAATTATGCTCAGATCGCTAAGTGTGATTTCGCTATTGCTTAGATGCCTATTTATAGAAAAAGCGAGGAAAGGCGTGGTAATCTACTTGCCATAAACGTGATGTTAATCGAGTACCAACTTGAAAGTTGTGCCCAGGCTTGCTCGAAATTCCCACCCAGTTGCATCTGCTGAGTACGGTTTGTTGCATGCAAAACTAATAAGGGCTAATTAATTAGCCTAAGCTGGTGGCAGCAATTGACAGTGTTATGCATGACCAAGACTAAGGTGTCATTCTCTAGGTGTTTTTCTTATTCTGAGGCAGAGCTCATATCTTTTCAAATGCTAATTGCATCTTTCGTTTAATCATTCCTTTTGGGATATTAATTGCCAACGCATATGAATGCTTAAACTGTTGGCAAAGCATTGGCTCAAGTTCCAAGAAAATTGTGTTGTACAATACAATTGCTAATTATATTTATGAATTCTTGTCAAATCAAAATGGCAAGTAATTCATCCGCGCAAGCCAAAGGGTTGGCAGTACATGCCGAATTAAATGCAAAAAAGGTAATTCTCGTCTACCACCTTGAGAGAAAATAGCTAAGTATTGAATGCAAAAATTTTAGGCACTTAAAAGGTCTTTTCAAATATGTCGCCTAGAGCAAAAGTAATTCCCAGCGCACAGCCAAAGCTGAAGTAAAGTTGTAGAAAAATTCAAGCTAAATCAAAAAGCTTCTTGAAAATTAACAATGGCAGAAAGTTCAAGCCAAGAAGTTAGGCAAGTAACGACGCAAAGCTTAGCTAAAGTTATGTGAGGAGCACCAGCCGTTAATGTCTTTGAGAATATTTCTTATGCTACACCTGGTATTCCTAACAAGCCAAGATGGGAATACACAAAGGAGTTGGACAGGCCCAAAAATTACAGAGACCAGAGCTTAGTTCAAGAAGATTGGGATAACGTTCATGATCCCTTTCTTGCAAAGAACCCTAAACGATTGAGGGAAGCAGCTTGCGAAAGAATGAAGGTTTCCAAAAGGGAAATGTCGACTGCAGAAAAAGTATGGTTTAATAGGCTTCCTCAATATATGGTCCCATATGTGCACTACTACCCAAAATTAGTCGATGCAGCCATTAAGCGTTTCAACCCAAGTACCAGCACTATTGAGGGTTAGACTCTGTTAGTCGACATCATCCCGACTGTCATATGGAATATGTTGTGCATTCCAGATCATATGCAAAGAGGGATGGAAGTGGAGACATTCACTCCTAGATAGGGAGACCATATATGGAGCACCAAGAATAAGGCTCTAGAACTCTATAACGAAGAAACCCAAAGGATTGAAGTAGAACAAGAAAATCCACCAAGAATCCTTGCGTCGCACGACACTTTCAAGGAAGACCTGCAAGATGCCTTTTCAATGATGGAATTTGTTCTCGATCTGGACACCGACCAAGAGGTGTTGACTTTTCAATTGGGCCCGACTTTCCAATTCTATAGGCAAAAATCTTACTTCTGGTATGATTTTGCAGAGCACCTTGCAATGAAAATGATAGAGAAAATTAACAAGTATCAAGTTGAACGGAAGTTCAAATTTCTCTCCTATCTTGCTTATATGTTTTTGTATCAAAACCCTGATTTCTTTGATAAGCAGGTGAAGTTGTCTATCTTTGACGAAAAGAAGAGGAAAAAACCAGTTTCTGTCTGGACCCCTATCCTCTCTTCTACTTTTGATTATTACGCATTTTCAAATTATTTCTTGACTCTGATTTTGCAAGATTTGCAAGGGGAGGAGGGTATTAATTGGCTCACCTTGACTCAGACAAAGTGTATGCAGAACTTCACTCCTAGATGTGACTGGTTTTTCAGAGCGGATTTTACATTTATCTAAATGCGAGGCTTCACTGAGGAACCATTCTACCTTCCAACATGTGTGACTAATTGAGTGTTGGCCCTTGAATTGTTCTAACAAACATACATTATTGATATTACCTTTTGCAACGAGAAAAAGGTCAAGAGGAAGGGATTCTTCACCTGCCCGCAAAGCTTCAAAACAGTGGCCATGAAAAAGAAGCAGACACACCCGCTACTATAGGATAAGTTGGCTCATTCAGGGTTGGTAATGATATGAGACAAATGGGATTACAACCCTTTCAATGATTTACCGTATGAGCATCTCAAGGTAACTCACAGCCCTCGACCTTACTGGGAGCGGAGGTGCAACCCGCTTGAGGATGAAGATGAATTGTTGGTTGACCTGATTCATATCCCCACAGAAGACAACAGGCCACCGTGGAATAGGTTATATTTCGTTGTGGCGGATTATGATGAGAACCGCAAAATGGGAAAGGCTTTGTACAATAAGTTGAGGAATGAAGAAGAATGGACTAATGAAAGGATTAGAGCCTTCTGGATATATCGCTCGGAGGCAAAACATCCTGATGCACCTTATGAAAACGTAAAAGAAGATGAACGGTTTAACAAGCTTTGGGATGATTAGCACTCTGCTTCCGACTCAACCGCTAGCGGAGGCAACGACCCCGATGAAGGAGAAGAGTAGGCAAAAGAGGAAACTGAGACATTAGCGTCCTTTGCCCAACAAAGGAGGAAATCTATAGGGCAGTCTTCCTATGTCACTTCAAATGTGCGATTGAATATGTCACGAGCCTCGTGGACACTCACATGGGCCTCAAAAACAACAAGAGTGCCCAGCAACAACAGCTAGAGACTATAGAAGTGGGAGACACCCTGCCTACTAAACGACAGCGCACAGAAGCTATTCCAGGTGAAGAATCACAAGGAGCCGCCACAACCCAAGTGCTTGCAGCGAGCTAGGAGCTCAAAGTAAGTAAGGAGCCAACAACGAGCGAACCACCGCCATCATCCAGTCAACAGGTAATATTTCCTTTCACTTTTTTTACTTCCCAATCTTTGGTATCCTCTTACATTTCCATAGCGCCCCTTACAATAATTGTCGGCCCTACTTTATCTACCCCTGCCACAATTTTTGTGGGAGGTTTCTCCCAATTCGCTCAAACTAGGCCATCTATCTTAACGCCTCTGCGAACCTTAACACCAGTTGCCGCTGCTCAATCTCTCATCGCCTCTCTTTCTGAAAGCTCGGCTACCATTGGCACCCCTATTGCCTCTTATACCTCAGGTCCGACCCAGTATGCCCATCAAATGGACTCGATTATGACTACCCCATCACCGCAGCAACTAACGAGCCCTTTCGTCGGTTCACAAATTGAACTATGGCAAGTTCCCTTCTCCCCAAAAACTGTCAATCTCCCACCAAAGAAAATGCAGGGGCCTTCTACACTTGTATTCCCTTTTTCCCTCCCTCCTAGTACACCTATTACTGGTGGACTATTTTAGTTTCCATCTGAATTCATATCCCAAGGAGAGGCCATAAAGCAAATGCAAGCCCTCAGGGTCCAAAAGCGAAAAGTGAAGGATGATAAAAAAGAGGCAGAGTCTAAGGTGTATACAGTTTACAATGAAGCACAACAAATGCTAAATTTTGCCACCATATACCCGAATGTTGTCAAACCACAAGGCAAGATGTTGTCGGGTGATTACCACCTATATGCTACAAGGCTTGATCTGGTCGTGGCCCGACCACAGGATAAGGTATAACTCATGGAGGAAACACAGCGGGTGGTGATGACCGACTTCCTAAAGTCTAGTCGTCAATTGAAGAAAAAGGAGCAACTAAAGCTTGTGAAGGAAGGGGTCAGTTTTCTAGAAACGAAGGAGAAATCACTAGAAGCAGAAGTTGCATGCTTGTCTGAGAAAGTGCGAGCGAAAGAGTTGTAGCGGAGCAAAACTCCAAGAGGAACTCAATAAGTCCTAATCCGTTGACCCCACACTGCTCAACGAGCTATGGGTGAGGAACCAGAAATGTTAGAGCCAAGTGACCTTGGCAGAGGAAAATCTGCAACAAAGGGATAAAGAGTTAGCAGCTCAGCATGCTCTATATGAGCAGGAATTATAAAACAATCATATGGACTTTGAAGGCCAAAAGACCCAGTTAGAAAAGGAGCTTTAAGAGACAAAGTCCTCTATTGACACAGAATTGACGAACCACGCACGAGCCAAGAACTGGTATAAAGAGATAAGTAGCTTTGGGGAGCAATTGACATTCGCAAAAAAGAGAACTACATAATTAACAAAGGTTATTAATTCAAAAGATACGAAGATCGCCTCTCTAAAGAGCTCTCTCTAAGCCTCCGCTACGCAACCAAATCTCATCCCATTAGCTTGACAGCTATATATTTCTTATTGGGAAAATGTTAAAGCCTTCTGCCTAATAGTGCAGCCAACGCTTTGGTTCATCTCGAAGGCAACAAAATTGAGCTAAGAGTTTCATGGAACAATTGAGCAATTCCCATGGTTCATCTCAGAGAAGGTTCCTAAAGCAAAGAGTTTGTTGAGCAAGCTATATACGGTCTCTGATGAAGATCGGGCCAAAGCAGGGATCGAAGATCAAGATATTGTTGCCTAGACAACAAACAAGTTCATCCATTGCCACTCAGCCTTCCAACGAACTAAAGCTTTCGCAGCTACTTTGAACTAGACAATGGATGGCATGCGAGAAAATTTCTCCCAGCTGAGCAAGTTGGGTCTCTCGTCCCCGTTTCTTGAAGATGGGTCAATCGCCATAGCCAAACAGATTGCAAAAAGAATTGAAGAAAAGGAGCAAGACTCAATCGCTTTCCAGAGTTTCAGCAACCCTCCTACCGCAGTAGACATTGAAGATGTTATTCATCCTCTTGCACAACTAATTTTCCATTGCGAGGCGAGGGTCAGTTTACCTGAGACACTACCTTATAAAGAAATGCTCGACCTAGGCGGAGCGTAGGAGAATTTGCGCAATATAGCGAGACCATCCGAGGATGACTGAACACCCCTGCAGGAAGCCCTTTCCAAGCTCTAATTTGGTTGCCAATGGATGGCACTCTGGTCTGCGAACCAAAGAAATTTTGGGTTCCATGTTCCTCAAAGCGAAATGCCCCTGATAGTCACCAAAATTTGTGAATACAAATTCACCATACTCCCTTTGGGTTTGGTTTTTGGCTAAGTATCGGCCCATGACTTCAAATGAATATTCATCGACTCCCTTTTGATAGTCACCACGGCCTTCTCCATGTGTCCACTCATCACTCCCCGAAGGATTTTTCTCCTTGCTCTTCTATCGGCCCCCGATATGCTCCCATGTGTCTTCACCGCAGGTTATTTTGATTGCTTCCTTTGACTTCCTCGTCGGTCCCCACCCGTGTGCCACGTAGCTCCCATTCGCAAAAAGGTTCAACAGACCCCGCAGGCGGTGTCTATCAAACATTATTGCTACGTGTCATCTCGGCGCAAGCTTTCAACGAAGGGAAAAATTGACCACGGGCAATGAAATGCTGCCACACGTCTCTTCAGTGCATGCTTCTTCAACACAAGGATTGAAACAAACTATGGGTTGCGATATGCTACCATGTGTTCTAACTGCCTATCCAAGGAGGCGACACTTGTCTGCACGAGACTTTGTTGGGACCACTACCATCATTCGTAGGGGATGCACCTTAATGGAGAGTGACCAAATGCTATGGCCCGAATCTTTTCTGTTACAACGACCGAGAGAAATCATTGCCTTGACATCATTGCTCAGGATTCAAAATCTTTTCGATTGATGCTCGCTAGGTAGTGGAGGGTTCACTATAAATGCTGCTCTTTGCATCTGAAGAGGGGTTCCAAGGTTCTGAGTTTGAAGATTACATGCTACATGTTTTCAAGCTTCACTAGTTTTAGAATTACAGGATTTTTGGAGAGACCAGGCCTTTTATTGTTTAGATTATTGCAAGAACTCATAGACTGTGCCATTGTTCAGCCTCTTTGTTTCTTATGCTATTGATAAACTTTATACTATGCCATTATTGTTTGAATGGTTTATTTGTCGTACTTCTATAATTTAAATGCAAGTTTGTTGGTTTAGACCATGTCTTTCGACTCTTCTTTTCAGTAAATGGGTGTGATTATTATTTTATGTCATTGAATGAGTTGTTCATGCTGCAATCCTTAATTTATGTTATTCTAAGACATGATAAATTGCTAAGCGGGCCCTTGGATCATATCCAAAAGATAGGTTTATCGTGTCTTTTATCTAAATTTTGGTGCATCGCCTTAGTTAGATTCTTTATTTTTATATTTGCTTTCGTTTCCCATTCTAAAACCCTAATTATAGAAGAAGCCGACTTCTTTAAAAATCCGGAGGTCACTCAGTTTAGCTCAATAAGTCCCCCATAAACTGAGTTTCCCACAAAGGGTTGTTACCTTGCCAATTTTTGGCATCAACAGTTAGGAAGCTCTAAGAACTCCAAAATCACCCATCAAAAGGGGAAGTGCATTATGGGTTAAATAAATGATTGGTTCTCCACCCAATCCCTTCTAACCAAAGTTCTTGTGAAGAAAAGAAGATCTATCAGAAGAAGAGGCAATGTAGTTGATAGAATATTTAGTCCTTCATGTTGAGTACAAAACTATTGAATGAGAAGTTAGGGATGATCTATCATTCGCTACTTTCTACAACCTCAAACTCTAAAATGATCCTTGAACCTGAAAGAAACCATCTTAAAATTAGGCTAACAAGGAATTATTATAATTGTTGGACAACGTTGTAACGCCCCACTAAGGGACCTGATGGATTAACGCAAAAGACCTTCAACAACATGCCAATAATTTTTTTTTTAAAAAGAAACTAAAGTAACACTAACTAATGCAACTCAACAAATTAATATGGATGACATCATTACATTAACATCATATCATAATCACATTATGACCTAAAAGCAACATTAATCATAACCCATTTACACACGTATCCACCATGGTCCCCTAATGTCGCTACTACGATACACCTACATCAACTAAGCCTATAGAAATACATTTGATACACTAAAACACATACAGTCAATTCTTTGAATGTAAATTAAATCTCATACATCAAATTACATATAATAACATAAATTAATTATAAATAACCTCATCTAACACTATGCCAATATGATCCTAATTTAATCAATTCCATAAAATTGGTACATACAAATATATCACATCTACTACTAAATTAAGTTCATATGCATCTTAAATACAACATTTCTATGTTAACCTTTTTCATTACAGAACAAACAACAATAAATATATCTTCATGGTTACATCTTGCTTATTTACAATTTCATTACAAGGATGCTACAACATACAAGATATATTCATCTAAGAGGAATATATATATATATTGAATACAGTTTTCATGGAAATATCACCTGCACATAAATTTAACTATGCAATGAAATGGAAAGAAAAACTCTCCATGTTGTGTATGAATGGCACCACCTAAATCCCAATGGATGGTTCAGAAATACCACCCTACCACGTGGAACCCTGAGGCCCACTCCCTCTGTGCTAGGAGACAACACTAGGCCCCACACACATGCAAAACAACATGTACAACAAGTGGCTGACACAAAACATCCAAATGAGACTACATAAAACAAGAATCAACTAAAAATCACAAGGACTTTCACAAAAACTTTCAGATACTTCTAAAGACTCAATCACATAACACAAATGGATAGGAAACTCAAAAGCTGATTATTATACCACAACACATACAATGAAGTACATAACATCATTTGCACAATCTTATAATATAATAGTCAATCTTCGATTTAGCAGTTCATAACCAAGACCAACAATACATAACTTTGGTATAAGTGATCTTTACACGGTAAAAAACCTCAACATAAGTTTTCACAAATGGGAAAGGATTATCAACATAAATACAATAACACATTCAACCACAAATGATACAACACAATACAGATAAAATGATAGAATTTTTTTTTTCTTATACAACTTCAAAACTAAACTAATTTTTTTCTCTTGACAGCAGTAAATCTGTCATCCATAAAACAACCATAAAACACTCAAATCAACTCAAAATCTAAATCTATCAAATACCCATTTCATATTTAGCCCTCAACTACTCAGTAACGCGAGAAGAATTAAGCAAAAATGACTAAAAAAATTACAAAATACAAAATAATAAACGGCTCCTATAAGCACCTCTTTTTAGTACACCCGATTACAACCCAAAAGACAAAATAAGAAACCCAACAACTAGATCTATTTTCAAAATATAAAATATTAAAATTTTAATTAATTTAACCACTTTGAAATTATTATAAATCTAAAATCCTAGTCTTCCATTGACTGGTTACAATTACAGGGGGAAACAAGAGAGTTTTTGCAGTTATGAAGGAGCAGCTTGATAACAGTCTCGTGTTTCAACCATATCTTAAAAAATACGATCTGCATTTTTGATATTTTTGAATATAATTTAAAAGACAACAAAGCGCAAAAACCCTTTAAAATTCACACCAACCCAGTTTGTAAAAACAGAATTATGGGTGACGCAATCAGACCATTTTATTGGTAGAAAACTGAGACAATAAACATGTATTGATTTTTATTCTGGAATAAATAAATGTTTCAGTTACATAGAATAAAAACAATATATCATTTATTTTCAAGAATCAAAAGATAAATCAATCAAATTGTTCTTACATTCAAAAAGAAAATTTAGACAAAAGATTTCAAAATCCAACTTGGATCTAATGTTTGACATGGATGAGATTTCGATGCCGAGCTCCGAAAACTTTGAACTCCTTACTCTCCAATCCAAAATTTTCCAAAAACCACAATTTCCCCCCAGCAAAATCTCCTTCTCTCCAATCTAAATTAAATTCCCAATTTTCATTTTGTTGGGCAACGTTCTTATACCTAAGTTTATGGGACATAAAAGTGTTCAACCCATGCTTGGATATAGAAAATAAATACATGTTTATTTGTAAATCTAATGTATGACGAAGAAGCTATAGACTTTGCTTCTCTGCACCTAGAAGGGGTAATCCATTAATGGTGGTATCATGGAATTTAGACACAAGGGCATAGTGTCATCTCTACTCTTGAAGAATTTTGCTAAAGATTAATTGAAAATTTTGATAGGGTTGATCCAAAGATCCTCTTTTAAGAGTTGGCCTAGCTAAAACACTATAGAATAGTGAAGAATTACATAAGGAAATTTTAGAGGAAATCAAAATCACTATTGTATATGAGAGGAGAATCACGGTTCTATTTTTAGAACGACTAGGTGAACCATTGAAGTGTTTGTCCAAGACATTGGAGCCTTCCACTCTATAAGAGGTAATCAAAAGATCCCTCGCCTTTGAGTTTTCTTTGCTCTAAAAAAACCATATTCCAATGCTCCTCCTCTAAACCAAAATAAGTTCTAAAAGGGAGAGCCAAGCACATTTAATATTTTGCAACAATGAAGAGAAATGAAGACAACCAAAATGAACTAAGGTTAAAACAACTCTATTTCCATAATGAAGAACTGTAGGAGCGGGGATACAAATGCCTTGGCAAAGGACATGTGCATTATATTGAACTCATTCCTAAGCAGGAATAAGAATAAACTAAGTATGAGAAGGAAACTGAAGAATCTAAGGGATAAGGAGAAGATAGAGGTGGAGGAACCCTTACGCCTATTTTTGGAACTCAAAGGTAGAATTCATTCAAGATTTACATATATCATTAGCAAGCCAAATGATTAGTGTTCTAATCAATAGTGGGGTTACTCACAATTTTATTGATGGATTCCTTGTGATTAAAAGGGGATTAGGTGTTAAATAATTTGGAGGATTCAATGTGAGTGTAGTGGATGGTTTCACCATATTATATGCATAGATAATTCAATAGTTAAAAATTACTATTGGAGATCACCCAATGTATGAAGATTTCTATGTGATTGGAATGAAAAAAACTAGCATGGTGCTTAAAGTGAAATGGCTACAATGTCTAGGATAATTCTCATAGAAGTACAAGTCCATGGAATTCAAATTCAAAAGTAAAGGAAAGGTATTATTTCTCAAGGGAATGAGGAATGGAGAACCTCGAGTCATTATTGCTAAAAGGATGGAAAGAGAAATCAAAAGAGGACAAGTTCCTTGGGTGACCAACTAATTGATCACACCTAAAAGGTTGTTCATAAGCACACAGGATGCTTATCTTCTTGATGTATAAGCTATGTTGGACAAGAATATCAAGGTTTTTCAAGCCATTCCCATAGGACTTGCCTTTGTAGTAGTATATGTGAAGAATGATGGTACACAAGCACATGTGTTGACTATAAAGCATTGAATAAGATAATAATTAATAGTATATATATTATCCCTAGGAACAAACTCATAAATGAGTTACACAGAGTTGTATACTTAAATATTTATTTATTCTTAAGATACCATCAAATCAAGATGAGAGATAAAGATGTTAAAGCCACTACTTATAGGTGTCATTACAAACACTTCAAGTTTCTAGTCGTGCCCTTTAGCTTGAAGTCAACACCTTGACAACCTTCCAATCATGCATTTCTTGGGAATCAAATATTCAGTGCCCTTTTTGTTGAAGTCTTTTTGTTTTCCTTGTGTTGTCTTGGTAATTTGTGACCCATTACTTATAACCAATATGATATATCTTAATTAGACCCCTATGTTCAAGATGTTTCCTCCTTGATGTCATTACCCTTCCTCTTTTTACACTTGATCCAATCCTTCAATTCACCAAAATAAAAAAATGGGCTAAGTATGAGATTTTTTTTCTTAGTTCTTGTCAAGCCCCGAGCCCTGACGAGAACCTAGAAACTTAGATTCTAGGTCATTGTTCCCTCCCACAACCTACACCCCAAGCTTTCCTTTGTTGTTTTCTTTCAATTCCCTATTGGGCCCCAAGCCTTGGTCATAACTTAAAACCCTTTAGTTCCAGTTCCATGCTTCCTTTTTCTATCTAGTTTTTATATTTCTATTGGGCCCTAGGCCTAGAAAAGAACTTGGAACCTAAGGGTTCCAATTCCTTGTTGCCTCATGGATTTTGGTCCTTTCTATGCTCTTTTCCCTTTTCCTTTGTAGGTTATGGGTCCCAAGTCATACTTGGAAATTGGAACCTTTCAATTCCAAGTTCTAGATTCCTCTCACCTTCTAGTCCCTGTCTGCTTTTCTTATCCTTCATTGGATCACGATTTGGGCTAAGAACCTATAACCTAGGTTCTAAATTTCAATTCCCTCCTAACACGTGACTCCCACTTTGATTCCTTAGATCTTGTTAGGTCTCATATTAGACTTCGAACTTGGAACCTAGGTTCCAAGTTCTAGTTCCCTCCTCACACCCAACTCCCACTTTGATTCCTTAGTTCTAGGTTCCAAGTTCTAGTTCCCTCCTCACACCCAACTCCCACTTTGATTCCTTAGTTCCTACCGGGTCTCAGATAAAACTTAGAACTTGAAACCTAGGTTCCAAGTTGCAATTCCATCTTAGTGCTTAGCTCTCGCTTTAATTCCTTAGATTATGTTGGGCCTTGGGCTTCAACAATAACTTGGTTTCAAGTTCTTGTTCCCTCTCGACGTCCAACTCCCACCAGTGTAGGTTTAAATTTCCTCTTTGAGGCTAACACCTACACAAGTTCCAAGTTCCTCTCTAGGATTGACTTCCATTGGTGCAGTTCAAATTTTTAGGTGTTCACTCCCAAGTTCTACCAAGAACCTAAGACCCATGGGGAACTTTGGTGGTTTCAGGTTTCTCCTAGAACATGCCACTCGATTAAGACCCATATAACATAATTGCACTTTTAACATGCATTTAGATGCCAAATTCCCAAATGCCTTGTTTCACCCAATCAGCTACCTACCATTATTGCATGAGGTTTCCCAACTACGAAAAATTTAATGCTAGACCCTTCTATTAATTTTACACAGCCATTTTGGGTGGGATCCATTCCTAATTGTGGATCTAGCACTACTATAGTGCCACAACCTAGGGTTTTTCCCTGCTAGGTGCTTTTACTAGGTTTTGGGCCCTCATTTTGATCATTAGACAATACCAGAGCACATAAAGAATAAAGAAAAAATCTAGAAGGAATAAACACAAAAAAATCAATTTCAGAGTAGTTGTAAGGAGCCAGGGACATTGCCAAAAAATTAAAATGTTTTTGCAATGTTATTGTTTAGTTTTATGTCTCTATTAATATATGGGAAAATTTAGAAATCATACCATTTTTGGAATTTTCTCTTCAACATAGAACATTATCTAGCTTTTCGGGGAAAAGGTTACAAACTAGACGCTGCAGAAGGTTTTCAACGCAGGATACATGGAGATGTTGGAAGTGATAAAAGGTATTCTAGGTGTTTGTTTCTTTGCCTCCAACTATCTCTGTAGAGTCAACAACGACATAGCCTCCATGTTTATGGCATGGCTATTGCAAGAAAGGGAGGGTACATGGATGGTTAGGTGGCTAATGAGGCAAATGGTGAAGGCACGGTGGCGAGAAGGGATGGAGAAATACCTCGAGTGGGTGGTGGTGGGATAGTGTTTGAGACCTATAGTGGGAATATGGTTGGAACTGATGTTGAGCTACAATGGACTGTGGATCCCATTTGTTGTGTGGAGTGCAGGAAAATATGTGGAAGCTAGGATGCAAGTAGCGGTAGGACGTGGTGCTATTAAAGGAGCTAATAGGTGCATTCTAGATGCATATACAGATGGGGGTGTTGAAACTCTTAGAAATACCAGGGATGGAGGAGGATAGCATGACCATGGATGAAGGGATAGCGAAGGAGTAGGATAAAAAAGAATAGCCAGTAGGGTAAGTTTTGATAGTTTTTTGATGCAATGTAAAGTTTAAATCTAGTTAAATTGTGATGTATTTTGGGTATGGCCCCCTAAGTGCCAATTTGATATATATATATATAAAATGCATTGATGTATAGATCAAGTTATTGCTTATTATTTTCTCTTTTCATTTCTCCCTATCAATTATGACTCTATTTCCCTTGGATTGACAACAATCTCCTATGTACTTGCTCCAGTCACCAAATCAAACAAATTATTAAACCCTTTTTTAGTTTTAATCTATGTAGTTTCTAATATGATTGCATATAGGGAATAGTACCTAACAAAATTACATGAATCATGCAACTCACCCCTACCTTGCACTCATTGTAAAGGTGTTAAATCGTCTATACAAAGGTAGTAAGGTAGTTATTTGCTCTCTGGCTAGTGACAACTTTGGGGTTGAATCAACAATTTGGGTTTAACTGTCGATTCCATTTGTTCATGTTATACTCTAACCTCTAGGATATTCCCTCTTAAATCTAGTTGAGATCAAAGTGCAGGAGAGAAAAGTCACTCTCAGTGAGTTGGTCCTAAATCCTCCACAGTTCTAATTATGAACTACCTTTTTCTCATTTCGTGACAACTATGGCCATGTAAGTCAATTTTAGTTCTAGGAAGTGGGGGAGCATTTTTCGGACCCAATAACATGAACACAATATTTAGAAAGTAGTTAAAAAATATTTTCTTTGATAATATTTTGATATAAAACAAAATTTTGGAAGAGCACCTAAAGCACTTGGACAAATTTTTGAGCATATTGTAGCAACATTCATTCTTTTCCAAATAGTCAAAGTATGAGTTTGGGCTTAAGGAGATTTTGTAATTGGGACATATTCTCAGTGAAATGGTGTTTGAGTGATCAACTAAATATCCAAGACATTTAAGATAGGCAACCTCATAAGAATGTGTTATAATTAAGAGGATTCTTAGGATTGTGCAACTACTATCAAAGATTTGTAAAAGGATTCTCCAAAGTAATATAGGAAATCTCATAAGAAGGAGAATTTAAGTGGATAGATATAACAAAGTAGGCTTTCAATAAACTAAAAGAGGTAATGTGTTCACTTTTAGTGCTTTTTATTCCAAAATATTAGAACCAAAACAATATCACTGTAAGAGCTTGGAGTTGTAAAGAAGGGAATTGTTTGATGCTATAGTTTGTTGTCACAACTTCATGAGATTTTTCCTAACATAAAATGGCGTTCTTGTATATTATAGATCAATACAACATTTACAATGCATTCATGGAGCTTGCTATTTTTTTCCTCCTTTTCAAAGAGAGAACTTCCCATATTTTTCAAGTGATAAATAGATTGTACTCATCTCAAAATTAGAAACAAACAATGAGATAGGGGTTGGCTATCTGCTTGGTTAGTGAGACCTTTTTTACCTTCCTTACTATCAACGATTAAAAAGATAAAGTAACACTAAAATGGTCATTGGAAACACAATTTATTTTTTAGACGTTAGCACGTCATACATATGTCCACGCAATGCACTATCATCTATGAAAATTGGATTAAAAAAGAGTGCAAAGAGCCAATATCATTACAAAAGTAGGAAATATATGATATCAAAGTACTCTCATATCAAATTTATGAAAATTCATATCTAGACACCAAAGTGAGCACAAGGTATATTGTGAAATTGTAAGGGTATATAATTGTTGACATTATATATGCCAATAATGATTTTCCTACTAGCGTACTAGATGGAGGGATACAAAATGATAGGTTCAATATTATGGTATATCTAATTCCACATAAGGAGATAATATACTTAGTCCCAAAATCAAAGATGAAGGAGAATATTTTAAGAGCCATACATCACTCTTCATTAGCTAGGCATGCAATGTATTTTAGAACATACAAATATGTTATAGAGAGATTCTCTTGGAAAGGAATAAAAGGGGACATGCTCAAGAACATTAATGAATACTCATCCAAGTGTCAATAGAACAAGGTTGAATAAAGTCTATTATGTAGGACTACTTTAGTCCTTACCCTTCCTTGAGAAAAAGTGGGAAAGTATATCTATCAAATTTTTCACCGTGTTACCCAAATTTAATGGTAAAGATTGAATTTTTTGTGGTAGATATAATTAATAAGTATGTTCACTTTTTTGAGTTATTTTTAACAAGAATGATTTTATTTGAAAAAAAACAAAACTCACCCCTATCACAAGTCACCACCCCAAACAAATGGGTAAACTAATATTGTCGACAAATGGATCAAAGGGTACCTAATAAATTATATTTCTAAATAGAAAATAACTTACATCAAGTGGATACATTTGGGAGAACATTGTTATAACACCTCGTATCATATTTCCATATGTATGCCACCTTTTATGGTTTTGTACGGATACAATGCTCTAACTTTTATGGATCTTGAAATCATAGAAAATAGGGTACTCAAAGAAATAGATATGGTCAATCAGAGTCAAGATATATTTAAATCACTTAAGGACCATCTTGATCACACTCAAAACTAGTAAAATCTCTATGAAAATGAGCAACGTATCAAAGGGGTGTTTAAAGTTAGAGACATGGTTTACAAGAGGTCACAACCCTATAAGATATCTTCATTGAAGAAGAAAACAAATAAAAAAATTTAAGTCCATATTTTATGGTCCTTATAAGATCATAAGAAAGGTAGGAGAAGTATCCTATGAGCTAGAGCTACCCAAGAATAGTAGAATTATCATATTTCATGTTTCTTGCCTTAAAAAGGCATTAGGGAAGCATGCTATTATTAGCTTATTTTGTAAATAACCACCAACAAGAATGGAGTCTTAGGTGCCAAAAAAAGAAAGAGAACAAATTAAATGTTATTTCTAAATTTATTCTCTTTTCAAGAGTTGAGTAACTTTGCTCATGTTGTGTGAGAAAAGTCAGGGTTTTGTTAATAGTAGTTGAATGAGTCTTTCTTCAATTGTTGCATGAAAATTACCTTTGTACTATGCAAGGCATGTTGTAGAAGAAATAAACAAATATAATGCCATGTTGAAGGAAAAAGAGAACTTGTTGTTTGAGCTTCACCATGTTGCAAATTTAAAGAAAGAAGCATGGCATAATGCACGAAGATTGGAAGTTTTAAGGGATCTATTAGCTTCATCGATGTTGCATGTCCTTCATTTTATCTTCACATCTTGATAGTTGTGTAGATTTCAACAATAAAAGTTTATAATTTCAATATTGACTTATCAATCATTATATATCCCTATTGCAACGAGGACTCATAAGCCTCTTTTTTGTTATAAGGTAATATGAGGTAGGTTATGCCTCTAGTGTAAACTAGACTCTACAAAAGGGAGTGTGTTGATAATGAATTTGATGTCTACCATGTTTTTAGATTATGTTGGACTCTATGGTTATATTAAAAATAGAAATTGCACCACAAAAAAGCAATGACCATTTAGACATAGATTTGTAAGCTAGTTTAATCAAATATTTTATCATTTTTATAAAAAAAATCTTAAGTTTATATTCAACTTTTCTAAAGTGGATATTTCATGGGTTCTTAAAAAAAATAATGAATGGAACCCTAACAAGGTTTAGTGCTTTGTAATAAGGCATTTGTTATTATAATGTTCTAGTATAATTGATAGAAAACATGAACCCTTTTCTAAATATTCATTTTTTAAAGTTTTTAAGTTATGATAATTAATATATCTTTGTTAAATTTTCTTGAGGATTTAGATGATATTTTTCAAACATTTGATTTTTTATAATTTCTAAGTCTTAATAGATGTTAAGCTTAGATAAGTATTGAGTGAATATTATAATTTTACAATGTTCTAGATAGAAAAATAGACTATTTTCTAAATATTCATTTTTTAAAGTGTAGTGTAGGAAAAAGTATCCCTTTTTCACACTTAATTTGGGAAATAATTAATAATAAAACGAGCTTAATGATGCCTTAATTTAGTGTTGTAATATGTTTTTTCATATTCACATCAAGTTTAGGGCCTTTTTAATAAAATGGGCTTAATTGTGCCTTATTTTTTATGTTGTAAGGTGTAACTTTACACTTTCACATTAATCCAAGGCTTTATTAATTGATTGAGGTTAATTTGCCTTAATTGGCTCCTTTAATTCAAATCCAGTCCTAAT
Organism: Sequoia sempervirens; assembly: GCA_007258455.2. Classification (NCBI taxonomy): domain Eukaryota; kingdom Viridiplantae; phylum Streptophyta; class Pinopsida; order Cupressales; family Cupressaceae; genus Sequoia; species Sequoia sempervirens. The sequence continues at coordinate 113,261 of VDFB02366620.1, forward strand.
TAAATACATTTTTTGAGGGATAAAACCTAACATTCATAAATGCCATTACGCAACACCTAAATTTGGAAGATGTGTGTCCTCGGTAAGTGACCTAGGACCCTAATTTAACATAATGTTTAATCTTGAGCAATGTGTGTCCTAGGTAAGTGGCCTAGGACCCATTCACCATAGGGCGAATGTGTCCTCACTTAGATTTAGGACCCTAATTTAACATAATGTTTAATCTTGAGCAATATGTGTCCTAAGTAAGTGGCCTAGGGTGAACTCACTTAAACCTAGGACCCCCCTTTAAAATATGTTTTTGGTAGTATTTTAATCATTTCAAATATACAATTCAATGTCAGCTTGTGATATTTGAATTTCGGGAATTAATGGTAAGATATGTATAATAAGAGATTATTTCATTATGTTTCACCTTGAAAGAAAATTCAAGTTATCTTAAGAGCACTTTCAAGTGAGCATTAATAAAGAATTCAAGAGCATTTTCAAGGCATTCAAGGGTAGAATTATTGAAGAATATTACAACAATCAAGATTCCTATCATCATGTCAAAGATGTATTGCATCATGTATGTTGCTTGAGATAATATGGTGATGTAGTGTTCAAGATCTATCAAGCATTCAAAGGAATTATTTCAAGTCAAGTTTCATGATCAAGATCTACATCCATTGAGGTCATTTCATGCTAGTTTGTAGATTTGTTATCCAAGGTTTCAAATAAGGTTTCATTGTTTCATTCCTTCATGTTTCATTGTTTCATTATAAGGTTTAATTACCAAAACAGGGTTTGACCAAGGCAAACCCCCATTCACCTAACAAACAACATTTTTCTCTCTTTGATGTGTGATTGTAGATCTTAGGTTGAAGATCATTTGAAGAGAAAAATTGAAGAAATTTGCAAGAAAAGTTGTCAAATCACAGAAACTCCTCTACAAAATTTATTTTCGGCTATTTGATAGTGAACACCTGGAATCTGGGAGTGTAGACCTGGAAAAAGAGAACCCGAAAATCATTTTTCAGAAACCCTAGCTAGGACCCATTCACCACAGGGCAAATGAGTCCTCAACGAGCTTCAAAAGGTGACTTTTGGTGAAAGGTACACATTGTTTTCGCCTTTCCAGATTTGCCTTTTGATTACTATTTCTGTCAGATTTGATTACTACTCTTCATTTGCATATTATAGCTTGCATTTTGAACGAAATAAGGAAAATAGGTCATTTGTTGTTCATCACTCCATTGTGGTGGACAACAAAAAACAAACCCCCCAAATTTTCTTCATTTCATTTTGGTGAACCTAAGTTTGATCCTTGCATTTTCTAATTTTGGGAGTCTTGTTTCACCCTAGATTTAGATTTTGCATTCATTTGCATCTCTTTGCATTGAATTGAGTCTCATTTAGGGTGTCTAGTTTGCATTTAACTTTGCATTTCATTTAAGGGATCTAGGATTGTAGTTTTACATACTTTAAATATGAAAAAAAAATAGTCATCTTGCATATCATTTACATAGCATTCATCTTCATTTGAAAATTGAAAAAAAAATTCATATCAAATTAGGTGTTGTAAGTTCTCATTCTATCACATTTTTCACTTGCATTCAACATTGAATTCATAGAAAATTAAAATTGAAACTTGTTGTATCAGATCAGAATCTGTAAAATACTAAAAATCTTTCAAAAGTTTGTAAAAGCTTGTTTCAAAATCCTCACCTAGGACCCATCCGCCCTAGGGGGAATGAGTCCTTGATTAGGGTCATATTTTGATTTTATGGGCATTGAAACATTCATTTTTACATTCCTGTTTGTTGCTTTCAGATTTCTATTTTTGTTTGCAAAATTTTTGTCTCATCAATTTGATCATATCTAGCTTAATTTGATAAATTTAGTGCATTGTGTGATTTCAAAATTGCATGCACAAGTATTCATTTTTAGATTTTTGCATAGTGTAATAAGAAAATTCTCTTTTTTAGAATCTGAAAATTGCATTTACATCTTTCATTCTAGGTCATTAGATTGCACTTTACCCTCTTTCCATTTTGGGTTAGCATTGAGTTTGTGAAACTTGTATGAGCTTTACAACTTGGTGTCGTATTAGCAATACTGTTGTGAGATGTAATGCAAGACTCATGTCATCCCATGATACACCATTCACCGTGGATTTTGGGTTTCTAACTCTCTTTCCAATAGTGTTGATAATCAACCCCCCTATGGATCATAGCATGCATACCTCATTTCCGATGACTTCCCTCCCTACAACCAAGGTGCATGATGTTAACAATACCATCCCTACCATGTCTAGTTGTACTCAAGATTTGGGGTATACTCAAAGCCAAGGTGGAACTTCAATTCCTCCTTCTACAATCCCCATCTCTATTCGGACATACACTAGTACTCATGTTACCACAACCATTTAACCTACTAGAAATGACAAAACTTCCTTAGGTATTTCCATAGGGAATTCTTATAGCTTTGTGCATTCAAATCTCATATCTCCTCAATCATCTCCCCTTACAGACCTACAATTCACTTGCCCTTCGCAAACATACACCACTCCACCTTATTCCCCTCCATCTGACAATACCAACAATGATCCCATTATTAACACACTTTTGCAAAACATGTTGGCCCTTCAACATCAAATTGCCATCCTAAAGCAAAACAACAATGGCCAACCTTCACAATACATCAAAACCAACCCGTTATCCTCAAAGATATTGAGAACAAAAATGCCACAAGATATAGAAGTTCCTATATTCAATAAATATGGTGGGAAAGAAGATCTTGTTAGCCATGTTTCTGCTTATACAACCCTATCTAGTGACTTCATCTTTTAAGATAAGCTCTTGGCTAAAATCTTCCCTAGATCCTTGAAGGATACTGCTTCAGAGTGGTTTTTCTCTTTACCGAATAACTCATTAAACTAATTCAATGATCTTATTGATGCCTTTTACAACCACTTCCACATTCACATGGGTCCCAAGATGACCCTTGCTAATTTAATGACTTGTAAACAAAAGGATGATAATTTAAGGTTACTGATTTTATAGCGCGATATTAGATGTTGTATTCAAAAATAAACATTACGATTCTTGATGTCGACCTTCAATGAATGTTTATTTCCAATTTACAAAACAAAATCCAAACCAAACTTGAGATGTTGAAATTCCCATCCTTCACACAGTTATGTACAACCCTTCGTGACTATCAAAATTCGGCTTATGGTCATGATGTGAAAAATCCCCCTAGCCATCTTGAAAAGTCCAAACCTGCACCTCAAAATAGTTATCAACCTTTCAAGAAATAGAATAGGGGATTTTTACAACTTAATTCACCTCAACCAAATCAACAAGTTGATAACCAAGCGACTATTATAAAGACAACAAATTATTTTGCCTTTGGGGATAGGAATAGACAATTTACCCCTCTACCCGAAACCCTTCATAATATCATGTTGCAACTCGTGGACAAGAATATGATTTCCTTACCTCCTGTTAGAGCTCCTGATCCTAATAAACCATTACCCTCAAACTATAGATCAAATTCTTATTGCCATTTTCACCAACAAAATGGACATGATACAAAATATTGTCTTAAATATCTTGTGCAAGACCTCATTGATTCTAATCAACTTAAAATTGGAGGTTTAAATGATCAAGGTAATAAGTTTGTAGCTCCTCATAACCAAATCTTACAAATCTTTACAAATCCCACGTCGAAACACACTATTTCATTTGTCAAAGCTAGTGAAATAAAGAACGATGTGATGAATGTTGACACAGATGATGAAAACACAAAAGATGACAATGAGGAAAAACTAATTAAAATGGTGTCGTTTATTGAAGCTAAACCTCATACAGGCCAAACCAAAATGCCTCTTGATATTGCTTTCTCACAAAATTACACAATTGAACATGCACATGATGGCCCTCTTTACATAGCTGGAAGAACCAATGACAAGCCTACTAATGGGATATTAATTGATCTCGTCTATGTAGAGAATGTTATTATTGAAGAATTCCTATTTATGCATGAACTCTATCAAGATACATATGACAAACCGAAAGCACAGATCAAAATGCATAATGGTTTTGCTTTCCCTACGATTGGCTCAATAAATCTCCCTCTAAAGGTCGGACCGAAAATATTAAATGTCTCATTCACCATCATCCCATCGTCAGACCAATTTCATGTGAAGTTAGGCTATCCATGGCTTCGCTTCATGAATGTTGTCCTGTCGATTGTGCATAAATGTTTGAAGTTTCCCTTTGGCAATGAGATCGTCACGGTGCATCACAATGGCTTTAATTTTGTGTCTTCCTGTGGGAACTTTTCATTGGATTTCTTTTGGCTCGAGCCTATTGAACCTATTAGACCCCATGAAGACTTATTTTTCAAAGCATATCAAAATTTTAAGGCAAAGTGTGTAGTAGAATTATCCCTTAGAAATATGCCTCAACCCATGATTGAGCCACTATCTTTGATGAAACCATGATTGAACAAAATTCCCTTCCAAATATCCAAGAGTAGCCTATGACAAATCCTCCTACCATTTCTTATAAGAGACCGCGAGACAATCAAAACAATCTCGTTGTGCCTCTTAAAATCAAACAAGTTTACAAATTAAAGAGAAAGTGGTTGAACAACCTTTTATGGTTCCTTTCATTCCTCCCCTAAGGGAAGAAAAGAAACCTATGATTGACAAACCCGCTCCCACACAATCACAAATTGACAACAAATTGAAACAAAAATGAAATGCTAGAGAGTGTAGGCCTAGACGTCGTGCTATTGCTTGTATGTTACAAACTAAAGAAGAAAAGAACAACATAAAGAATCAAAATCCGAACTTGCCTGAAGAAATGCATGATGATTCTATACCTTCACCACAATGTAAACACGAACCTTCCAAAGACATTATGATTCAACCTCCTATTGTGATTAATTTAGATGATGAAATTGATATTGCAAAGATTGATAAACAAGTGCATAATGAGTTGAATTCATTGTTCTCTTCTTCCATGAACTTAAATGATGATAAGAGTTTTGAACTTGGTGCATGTCCTAGTTCGGCACTTGTCGTTGTCCCTTTGTGTAGTTGTATGCCTTCTGTATATACTGATCAAGGTTGGGATGCAGACGACCTGCTATAGGTTAACTCGCATGTGCCTTATTAGTTATTTTGCTTTGTTTTCTTTTTCATGTTTCTTTATATGATTGCATGTGCGTAATGTGATCCCCCATATTGTTTTGTTTGATGTCTTTCTCTTTTTGTGCATTCCTCTGTGTACCTACATTCTTCTCTATGTCATAAACATTTTACCTTTTTTTTTATTTGTCTCGTGTTTTCCTTTTGGGGATGATGCAAGGTGTCAAGACATTTAAGTCTCTCCCATGTTGACCTAAAAGGATTTTTCTTTGTTTTCGATATTTATGTTTTATTTTTCTAGTTCTATGAGTATTTGGGGAATGATGATGTTTCCAAGCTCTATAACAACATTGTAGCAAAGATATACTGACCTCAAATCCATAGATCCCTTATGTATTTTTGGGGGCAACCCCTCTCTTCTTTTTCATGACGTAGCTTCATTTTAGAAACATATGACTTGGTATAGGGATTTCTGAGGAAGCTCTCATGTCTTAGGATTGAACATTGGCTACTTTAAAGCAATTTCTCATAGCAATGGTGTTAGCAACCACTTTAAAGTGGGGGCATACATTGATAATATCTTTCGACATTTTTCATGTTTCATGGTGCAATTTTTTTTTCTTTGTGATGTGTTCTTTTCTTGGTGGTGTCATTGGGTTTGATGTCCTCCAAGAGTGTGATCTTTCTTAGCGTATGAATTTCCTCTTAGTAGTGATGTGACGCACTGCATTCCCTAAGTTGCAAAACTTTTACTTTTGACTTGTCCTCTCTTGGAGACATTAGGCATGATTTTCCCTAAGAAGAATACCTTACACGAACTAAGCAAGATACCTTTGAACAAAAACTTTTATATGTATACATACAATGTTCATAATTGTTTGTCATAACCTAGCTTGCTAACCTTATGAAGCTCAAATCCTAAAATTCAAGGCCACCCAGCATAACACACCTTGCTTTCCTATGGAGCCTTGCCTTGTGGTGCCTTATTAAAGTTATCAGAGGGATAGCTTTGGTATGGTTAGTACAATGAGAAGCCAACACAGAGGCATGAATTTCTCACTAAGCAACTTTATTGGGAGACTCACCTAGTGGAAAACCTGAAGTTCTGCTACCTTAGAGTGAGCACAAATGGATAGCTTAGATGTGTTTCACGCCGATCGGACCGTCTAGGCTTAATATTCTTGGTCTTTGGTGTTGTATGATTGTGTGTCTTTGTCATTATTGCATACATAAGTGTCTTGAATGTCTAATTTAGTGTGATTTTGACATGGGGTCATACTCTCACTAAGTCGAGGGCAAAATGTAGTGTAGGAAAAAGTATCCCTTTTTCACACTTAATTTGGGAAATAATTAATAATAAAATGAGCTCAATGATGCCTTAATTTAGTGTTGTAATATGTAAATTTCATATTCACATTAAGTTTAGAGCCGTTTTAATAAAATGGGATTAATTGTGCCTTATTATTTATGTTGTAAGGTGTATCTTTACACTTTCACATTAATCTAGGGCTTTATTAATTGACTAAGGTTAATTTGCCTTAATTGGCCGCTTTAATTCAAATCCAAGCCTAATTAAATGCATTTTTTGAGGGATAAAAACCGACATTCATAAATTCCATTACACAACACTCAACTTTGGAAGATGTGTGTCCTAGGTAAGTGACCTAGGACCCTAATTTAATATAATGTTTAATCTTGAGCAATGTGTGTCCTAGGACCCATTCGCCATAAGGTGAATGGGTCCTCACTTAGACCTAGGACCCTAATTTAACATAATGTTTAACCTTGAGCAATGTGTGTCCTAGGTAAGTGGCCTAGGACCCATTCACCCTATGGTGAATGGGTCCTCACTTAGACCTAGGACCCCCCTTTAAATATGTTTTTGCAGTATTTTAATCATTTTAAATCTACAATTCAATGCCAGCTTGTGATATTTGAATTTTGGGAATTAATGCTAAGATATGTATAAATAAGAGGTTAGTTTATTATGTTTCTCCTAGAAAGAAAATTCAAGTTATCTTAAGAGAACTTTCAAGTGAGAATTGATAGAGCATTCAAGAGCATTTTCAAATCATTCAAGGGCGGAATTATTGAAGAATGTTGCAGCAATCAAGATCCCTATCATCATGTCAAAGATGTATTGCATCATGCATGTTGTTTGAGCTAATATGGTGATGAAGTGTTCAAGATCTATTAAGCATTCAAAGGCATTATTTCAAGTCAAGTTTCATGATCAAGATCTACATCCATTGGGGCCACTTCATTCTAGTTTGCAGATTTTTTATCCAAGGTTTCAAATAAGGTTTCATTATTTCATTCCTTCATGTTTCATTATTGCATTCCTTCATTTTTTATTGTTTCATTATAAGGTTTAATTACCAAAATGGGGTTTGACCAAGGCAAACCCCCATTGACCTAACAAACAACATTTTTATCTCTTTGATATGTGATTGCAAATCTTAGGTTGAAGATCATTTGAAGAGCAAAATTGAAGAAAGTTGCAAAGTTGCAAGAAAATTTGTAAAATCACGGAAACTCCTCTACAATTTTTTTTCTAGTTGTCTGACAATGAACACTTGGAATCTAGGAGTGTAGACTTGGAAGAAGAGAACCCAAAAAGCATTTTTCAGAAACCTTAGCGAGGACCCATTCGCCATAGGGCGAGTGAGTCCTCAGTGAGCTTCAAAAGGTGACTTTTGGTGAAAGGTACACATTGTTTTCCCCTTTCCAGATTTGCCTTTTGATCACGGTTTCTATCATATTTGATTACTATTCTTCATTTGCATATTATAGCTTGCATTTTGAATGAAATTAGAGAAATTGGGTTATTTGTTATCATTGTGGTGAACCCCCTTTCAAAAATTTCTCCCACCCTATTTTTCTTTGTTTCATAAAGAATATAAAGTTATAATAAATAAGATATCTTTGTTAAATTTTCTCAAGGACTTAGATGAGATTTTTCAACATTTCATTATTTGTAATTTATAAGTCTTAATGGATATTAAGCTTAGATTAGTATTGAGTGATATCCTAATTTGCACAACTTAAAATATATTACTACAAATAAATGGCTGAGATGAAGTGTAATTGTAATATATTAGGGTTTATTGTGTAGAAAATATTAATTAAAATTCTTAGCAAATATTTAGTATTTGGGACATTTGAATTTTGTGTTTAAATATTTTAATAGAATCTTACAAGACCCAAAAAATTCCTTACATCTACATGCTAACACTAAACCCTAATATTACAATTTGAGATCATAAACAAAGATAATTTTCATATTTAAACATCTACTTGAACCTAGAAAACCCAAGATACAAACATTATATTTTATTAATTAATACTCTAGATTCAAATATAGTTACAAATATAGAATATATTACAAAAAATTTCTTGTATTCAATTGGACTATAACTAATTACACAACCCTACTATAGTAGATTTGATGAACTATATATATGACACATACATCCACGACCACCTAAAAATTAAGCAAGTTGAACCTAACTAATAGCCACCACCATGAAAGTTCCAATATAACCTTTAAGTAGATTATCCTTTAGCAAAATAATTTCTTCCTCTAACATGCTCGACCAAAAGGGTTTTCATCCCCAAATATAGGCATTCAAACACAAGTTCTCAAAATGGGGTTTCTAGTTAGGGATTTTGTGCGTTTTCATTCATAATAATTTAGAAGACTCTTAATCTTAAATATCCCCATAAAGTGTGTCAATATCTACATTAATGTCCTTGAATGTTAGAATTGTATGCCATTGGTGATGCTCATTCCTCTCGGGTATCATTTTCCCTTGGATCGTGTATGAAATCATACCAATATGTGTAAGGTTGTACTTGAAAGGCATGAGAATATGTTTTTCATAATCCCTAAATGAAGATCATAACCAATCTCCTCTCAGATATATCAGGTATCATTATAGACAACTTCTAAAAGTTTGTCATATAATTCTCCATTGACCCATACTACTTGAGTCGAGAAAAGTCTTTAAAATGTATCTTAGGATCCTTTCTATCAAACCTCTCAATTAGTATACTACATGACTTGTTGTATGAATTGATGGAGTCATGGCCTTGGGTGATTAGTATATGTTAACACCATTTGTGTACATTACCCTCTAGATGCAATGTAGAAAACCTAGTAGCCTCATCTTCAGTCATAGCCTTAAGAGTTAGATATGTGAATAAATTTTGCACCCATGCACAAGAAATTCATTTGATGGACCCATCATAGGGTGAAATTTTTAAACTTTCTCGAGGCATACTACACCTCACTCTTTTTTAATTTTGTAGTATGGGTTCAATTCTAGGACCATTCTTACTTGACTTCTTTAAATTTATAAAGTTGGCAAGATATGTTTCAGTTTTAGTTTCCTCTAGAGGGACTTGGTACTCTGAATAACAAGTTGTAATGTCATTAATAATTAAAATTTGAGCTTCAATTTCTAGAACCTCTTCCTCACTTTGAAGGAAAGTAGGTTGGAATGGTCTAATGGATGAAATAAAGATAGTCTACTAGGTATTGTTAGGAATGAAATTAATATTATTAGCTCCAAAATTGATCCCTTCACCATTCATATATAGGCATGTTCATGTTATTATCCATATTGTGAAACATTTGTGCCAACATATTTGGTATCTTATCAACATTCCTATCTACTTGAGTATTAAGTTGTCTCCTACATTACAGTCTTCATTTTTTCTCATAATATTATGTTCTAGATTTTATGAGGAGCGACTCTATTTTCTTATTTTCCATAATGGTATGTTGTTGATGATGTCTATTCCTATTAGATGTCATTTTCTGTAAGTGCATAAAATTGTGCCCACATGTGTAGCTTGGTTATACTTGAAAGAAATGGGAGTGTGCTTCTCATGACTTGTAAATGTCCTCTATAACAAAGACGCTTGGTCTTATGGGTTTTAAAACCATAATCATCACATTAAAGGTGATAAGGATCACTTTCTCTATCTTTGTAGTTGGGGCTACATGTAGATCAATTCCCCAAATATATAATAATGATTATGGGTGGAAGGGACCAATTTCTAGAAGCTACAGTATGAAAACCAAGCATTAGTGGTGCTTTATGATGCACTAAGAAGTAAGTGAGATGAAAAGTAAAAATGGTAGTAGTTTTAACTTTAGAGTTTAGGGATGACAAGGAGCTCATACCATCAAGGTAGGTAGACCATAAGAGTTTTGAACAAGTAGTCCTGATAAGATAGGATAGTCCAAAATACTTTTAAGGATTAGTGATTATTCATACCTAGCACCACATTTAAGGTAAGTTCGCTCCTCTAACATCGATAGGATATGCTAGAAGTTATCAAACATTATAGATCAAAGATGCTCAATAATAAGCACTCCTATAAAGGAATGAGAAAAAAACAAACTTTGATTAGATGTATGTAGTTATCAACATAGTTCAGGAGTTATGCATGACAAGAAACATGTATTCGAGTAGAGGTAAGGATATAAGTTGTACTCCAACAAAGTAACTTGGTAAGAATATGGAGTTGAGACTTGGGAGTTGAGGATGACACAAAAAGAGTCTTTGGAGAAAGGAAACTTTGAAACTCTAATAATAAACAAAAGAAAGGCATGACAAGAAGGACAAGTTCAAAAGTTAAGCAATGAAGATGGATTAGGGAAAATAAAACTTAGGAAGGCATTCCAAGATGAGGAACTTTGAAACTTTGACAATACATAAAAACTTAGAAGATTAGATGTGACCTAGCACTAAGAACTTTAGGGTCCTTAGAAAGGCACAAGGGGAAAGAAGAGGATAAACATATACATGAAATTGGACCAAGGAAGACATGGGGATTATGAAATAGGCATTTTAGTCCATAAAAAAATGATTACAGAAAGGGAACATGACAAGTCCACCCCACTCAAAATTGCTTTCCCTCAAGTAATTTGAAATTTAGATGCTTCAAAATATGTGGCCTTTTCTAAGTTGTATCTTCATGGGATGGTTCTTTCACTAAACCAAATATTCACTGTGTTGGGAATAGGGTTTTGTACACCATGTACAAGAAATAATTATTTTAATTGTGTAAAATAAATTTTTAGTTACAGTGCATCTTTAGAAGGTGTGTTTAGCCACATTAAATATTTATTTCGATCCACTTGTAAAATTTATTAGATGTTTTATGTGTGGGTTGTACATGGGAAAAATATTTAATGTTCAAAGAATTATTACTAAAAAGTAAATATTGGTGTTAATGGTTTTGTGTACTCATGGTTTTGAGGCACATGGTTTTACCTTACCACTTGGTTGTTTTCTGCGATCTTGATTCTATAAAAGCAAGAACATGTTTAGTGGTTGAGGTTGGTTGGCTGGATAGTTGGCTTGTTTGCCTTTGTTGTCATTATATCGAGCTCTCTTCTAAAGAGTGCATATGTGAAACATGGCATGGGATGTGTGGATACATGCTTGGACACATGGAGGATATATTTGAGGAGCTTGACATTTTACAAGTATTCATGGAGACTTTATAAGTGTATTGTAATATTTTCATTATTGAATAATACAATGATTGTGGATGCTTTTGGAAGCTTGGTTTTTCCCTCTTGAGGGTTTTTCTAGGGTATATCTTATATGCATGCTTTTGTCTTATAAGGTTATGTAGGAAATGGTCTGATCGACCTATATTATTTTTCTAACAAGTGGTATCAAAACCATGGTTGTGGTTGAGGGATGTGAGAGATCCCTATTTTGGTTTAACCCGTGTATGAGTAGATATGATGTAAAGTTGAAGCCATGATGATACCAAAGAGATTTTAGACATTTCAAAGTATGAGATATGTTGTGTAGGAAGAGATTTGCAGATTTGGGGTTTGTAGATTTTTTATGTTTATATAGATTTGGTGTTTAAAATGAGTTTCAAAAGGGCTTTTTATGGGTGTTCATTATGAGAGTTTTGTGGGATTAGTTCTACAAATGATCCCGTGGGATAAAATGGACCTCACCATTGGATCCAAGAGGCTCAACAAATGAAGATACCCCTCCCCTTAGTTGTTGTATGACCATTTAGTTTGCTGCAAAAAAAAACTTGTGTTGATAAAGTTTTAATAAAAAATTATTAAAAATAAACATTAGGGGGTAAGGAGAGAGGTGGAAAGGGGGCTTGTAGACCCTCCATACCTTGTGACAATGGGCATACATGATCAGGGTACCAATAGGTATGCATATCAACAATTGAACTAATAGCCAATACATCACCAACCAATAGTGCAAGGCTAATGGGGCTTAGCTCCTAATCTTGGCCCAAGCTAGCCAACAAAGCAACCCATGTGGGCATTTAAAATTAGGAAAATTAAATGAATTTAAATATTTTTTTGATTATGTCACTCAAAAACTTGAGGGAGTACATTTTTATGAGATCTATATGATGGGTACAATAGATTATTAGATTTTGTGCTTCCTAATATAGGTTTTCATGTGTTTTCATCGTTTGGACTTTGATTATGACATGTACACAAGTTGTATTTTGATTTGCGGAGATGGTTGATATGTGTGAGAGACTTGGATTCTTGGTATAGAGAGAGTTGAGTATAGTTACAACAATGGTAATGATTACTGTCATGGATGTTCATGTGTATTTGAGCATTGGCATGACATGATCATGTATGTGGTTGGAAGATAGTGGTTTTTTTTGGTGTTAGGAGGTTGTTTGTATCCACTATATGCTTATTTGTTTCCTTAACTATTATATGTGATAATGGATTTTCTTAGAAATTTGGATTTGTAGATGATATGGTGTTTGAGTCTTGATATCTACAGGCTATCTTCTTGGTTATCTCAGTTTGTAGGTTGTTGATGTGATGGTGAGTTTGCATGTTGTATTGATTAAGGATCTGTGATTTATGGAGTTTTGTGGGTTGTCCATCTATTCACATAATAGGCTTGCACAGATGAAGCAAACTCTAGCAATAAATTATATTGATAACAAAGGATTGTTATGATGGCCAATACAATAACAACAAGAACAATCACATATATGAAACACAAATGTTCACTCTAGATTTCCTTACAATTCCTTGATGCTCCAATGCGCTCCATAAGTGAGAATGGTCTCCAATAACCAAATATGTTCATCCTCTGATTTCAACAACCAATTTAAGGTTTCATCCACTAATCACAATCTCCTATGGGTTTTTTCCATAGAATATTGAAAACAAAGTGCTTAGAAATACATAACATCACATGGTCCTTATAATAACAGATTTCCTTAATTTTATATGCTACCCAACTATAATTAAACTAGTGAGCCAAGACCCAAAATGGTAACAAGGCCAAAAGTTGAATACACATGCTAGGTCACAAGTCGGGCTTATGAGCCTTGCATTATTTCACCACCCTTGATAGGTCGGCCTCACAACCCTTATATAATTCCTTTCTATCCCACATGTCATTGTTTCTCCTGCCAATCCACACACTATTGTTTTTTCATAGGTCGATCATCCTTGTTGGCTTGGTATGCATCTATTTGCACCCTCGATCTTGTCAAGAACATTTATCAAGCAACATCCTAGACCTCTGACCTTCGATTTGAAAAGGGGACATGACAAGTCCTCACTTCTCAAAATTATTTTCCTCAAGAAATGAAAATTGGAATTCCCAAGAATCTCAGACCCCTCCCATGTGGCATCTTAAATTGGTAGGGTTTTCCACCTAATTAGATATTCCATGATTATCTTGTTCCCTAGGTTTTTGATATGAGTGTTTGTCACTTCTTATAGGATCATAATCAACTTACCTTCAACAACTAAGGGTGGAAACTACTCTGAGGGTGTGATGTGCTGACTAGGGAATTTCTTCAAACAAGAAGCATGTAAGACATTATGAATCCTACTAGTATGTGTGACCTCCAACTCGTAGGGAACTTCGTTGATCCTCTTCACAATTATGTGCGGTCCATAGTATCAAGGTCTAATATTTTCAACTACTCTCTCTTGATAGAAGTTTGCTTATATGGATGCAATCTCAAGAAAACCATGTTTCCCACCTCAAAGAACTTATCTGTTCTTTTTCAATCCTCATAAGTCTTGTGCTAATTTTGTGCCTCCTACAAATTATTATTTAGTGCCCTCAATATCTTTTGACTGTGTGTCATCAAGTCACCAGTTGTTGGTACTCTACTATCTAAAAATAATAGATCAGTGAAGCACCATGCATCATACCCATATATATCCCTAAAAGGTTCCATCCTAATGGATATGTGGTGTGGCGTATTATAAAAAAAATTATGCATATGTAACTACTTGATCCATGCACTTTGTTGGTCTAAAACATAGTTTCTTAGGTATCCCTCAATCTAGTTATTTACTATTTCTATCCGTCCATGAATTAGGGGATGGTAGTTAGTTCTTGGTGCAAGTTATGTTCATTTCAAGTGAAACAATTCTTGCCAAAAAGAACTAATAAGTTTGTTGTCACTGTCATTGACAATGTTCTTAGGCAAGCCATGTAATCTAAATATCTCATTGAAGATTGAAATATGAAGACATAACAATAAAATGTACATAGTTTGTCAATCTATCAACCACAACATAAATACAATCCTAATTACCTCATTTGGGTAAAGCTATGATGAATTCCATGGATAGTCTATCCCATTTTTGCTCAAGAATTGGTAATGGTTGAATTAGGCCTGTTGGAATATTTTGTCCTCTCATTCTATGGGCAGGTCATGCATTTTGTAACATGCTTATGGATATCCTCCTTTAGACCCTTCCAAGAAAAAATTCCATGGATCTATGTGTCTTATAATATCCTTGATGTCCTACTATTGGAGTGTCATGGAAGGCTTTCAACATATTCCCTTTAATATTAGATTCAGGCACCAAGAATATTTTGTTCTTATAGAGGATCAATCCTTCCTTCATAATATACATATCATATTTCACCACCTCATCAAGGATATTAATAAAAAAATTATTCTTGGAATACTCAAATATAATGAAAAACTTCCAATTAGCAGAAAGGATAGATAATGAGCATAAAGTAGGCTTTCTAGAAAGTGCATCAACTACCATGCTCTTTTTTCCCTTCATGTACTCTATTTGAAAATAATAAGACTACAAATTTCTTACCCATTTTTTTTGTGATCATTCAATTTGTTTTGTTACAAAAATAACCTCAGACTATTATGATCAATCTTCATAATAAATTTCCCACAAATTAAGTATTTTCTAAACTTCTCCAATGCATGCATGATTGCCAACATTTCCTTGTCGTATATGGAGTATTTTTTCTCTAAATTGCTTAATTTTCTGCTCTCAAAATCTATTGTATGTCCCTTTTGCTTAGGAAATCTCCAATTCCCTCTCTAGAAGCATCACATTCAACAAAAAATGGTAATGAAAAATTAGGAATGGCAGGTATAAGGCATGAAATCATTACCTCCTTCAACTTGTCAAAAGTCAGCTCTAGTGCTTGAATTATCTCCTTGGGTTCTCGCAAGTCCAAGAGAGAAGCAATGAAGTGTGAAGATATATTCATGCTAACCCTATAATGGCTTTCATCAACCAAGAAATTTTCCCCCAAAATCCATTTAATTTCCTTCATTGTTCTTCCACTGTGCTCCTTCAACATAACTTTCAACTATTGGTCTGAAACTGTTGAAAAATGAGGTGTTTTCTTAGCTTAATACTCTGTAAAACTTTAATATTGCTGATCTAAGTAAGTCTTTTCTTTGTTACATATATTCTTTGTGGCTTATTATCTTGATTAATCCATTTTACTGTTGTAGAATGTAGAGATAAGTTGATAGAAGAACTAGACAGGATATTAGAAAGATCACACAAGATGTACCGTGGAGAAACCCTTTCGGGAAAAAACTCCACCAAGAATTATTCTATTATTCAATCTCTGAATTACAATAGCTCCAATTCTTGCTTGAGAATGCTTCTTCTATCTTTACCAATCTTCTTCACACCTACAATAACAATTATCAAAACTCTATTCAACTTGAATGAGATATAGAGACAATATGCAACCTTGTAATCTCAAATGGTGATAATTACAATGCACAAGCTCAAGCCCTTGAAAAGGTACGCCATATTCCTTCAAGTTGAGTTATTTAGTGAAGACTAAAGCTTACAACATGTGCTTCATCCATTTGGGTGTCCCAAACTGAAGCTACAACTTCTCCTTCACTTTGTGATAATTCCAAAGCTCTTCCTCAAAGTTGGCGCCCATCAAAGGTCCTACTTAACTGAGTCTTCAAAAATATCTTATCATGCATTAGAGGTAAATACAATAAAGCATCTTGGGCACCCAAGTTAGCTCCAAGTGCTTTATAGTTAACTGAAACATTTACTCAACACCATTCAAGAATGGTCATCTCTTGTTAACTGGAGGTAGTCCCTATTATCTGTCATACAACTCAAGTTATTAGCCATGCATTCCAAGTTAACTAAAGCTAACTACATACAACTCAAAATAACCAACATGCATGCAACATGCACTTGAATGCAACTGAAGATAACCATAACCATAACTGAACTAAACTAAACTAAACTAAACTAAAGCTGATTTTGAATTGAACTAAACTGAACTAAACTGATATGAACTGAACTAAACTTCAAGCATGCAAACATCAAATCCCAACTCTAGGATCTTTACATGCATTTAGAAGTGTTAACTGTTACTTTGTATAGTTAACTGAACACAAGGTGAGTTTCACCTTACCATGTGAGTGTCCCATGTGTCCCTATTATTTAGGAACTCACTATGGACGCCCTCACATGCTTCTTACATTTAGAATTAATTACAAATGTCAATAATCATGATTATTTCATCAAATATTAATCTCATCCTAATCTTAGTGTTATTGAACACATTCCAAGAATCTAGGAGATACATGAAATAATTAATGTGTAGGATTTGCCATTGAATGGCAACCTATTTCCAACATTCTTCACCTAGGAATGTCATTTGCCATCTTAGGAAAATGAGTCTCACCAAAGTATCCATCTCTGTGCAGTCGCTTGCAAATCGAATACCTAATAGAATTCCTATCTTTCTATCCGAGCTAGATTTTAAAGGCCTTGGCAAGTAAATTCTCAACATGAGCCACGGGAAAATTTCCTTGATAATTCTCTCACGTCTCGCCATGTTAACTATCGCATATGATCTCTATAAAGAATCCACAACCTTTTATTCAAATTTCCTTCACACCACCTATCAGTAAAATACACTTGATGTGATTGTACCCACCTCACATGCCAACTTGCCTGGAAAGGCCATCCGCTTTGTACTCCACATCTAGTTGATGATTGTTGGATCTATATGGCTTTGTTGGCTGATTTTCCTTTGAATTCCCCTTGTGATATGTGTGCATTAACTTGAAATCCTCAAAGCCATCAAAGAGTCTTAAACACTTTGTAAGATGATTACTTAGTTTCCAATTTTGAATTTGACAGTTTCAGATCGTGTTGATTATTAGTAGTGAGTCTCCTTCGATCACGATTTTTTGAATGCCAAGCTTCCACCCTTCTTTGAGCCCAAGCCTTGGTGCCATTATTTTTGCTTCATTATTTGTCCCAGGTTGAAGTGGGTAACTTTTTTATGTCATTATAACTCCTCTACATGATCTCTAAAGTTGCATCTGGTACTAGAGATCTTGAGCTTTCCTTGGATGTTGCGTTGAAATGTAATTTTATCCACCCTTCCTTAGACGGTCGCCACACTGTTTTTTCCTACACAATCTTAGCCTTAACACTCGCTGCCCCATTAACAAGGAATTATTTTTATTTAACTTTTTAAAAATTATAAAAAAACTTTTTGTTTTAATGAATACTTCTTATTTAATTTTATTGAATAAAGGACAGTAAAATATTCACAAATAAAAGGAGGGTCATGAAAAAATATTTTAAAAATTGTTAGAAAATAAAATAACATCTGAAGTAAATTCTTTTCATTTGGGAAACAGAACAAATAATTATGCAGAAGAACAAGCCTTGTTCCACGGTATGGAATTAGCAATACAATTGGGTTTTCCAAAGCTACACATTGAAGGGGATTCTTTAATTATTATTAATGCTCTTAGGTTGAGGAAAATACAAAATTGGAACCTACAATATGTGCTTAATAAAGTTTGGTCTTTACTAGACAAATTGGAAATGTCAGTTATTTCACATACCTACCGTGAAGGGAACAAGGTAGCAGATTTTTTAGCGGTGATGGGAAGTGATCAAGCCGAGTTAATGGTATCAAATGCTCCAATTGATATTAATGCATTTCCACAGTTGATTGATTTAGTCAAACTGGATATGCAAGGCAGTCAATCATCAAAGCATGTTTGTTTTCATTTCAAATGCTCTTCTAATCTCTTATGCATTTAATCAGCTACCTCTTTGTATTCTCATCCATTGTTATGTACTAAGTGTACAACTGTTGGTCATCCAATGTTCTGTATTATATAAACAGGTGCTTCTAATGTTGTATTGTGGTCAGTGTGCAGGATTGTATATCGGATCGCATATTTCAGCCATACAACTGCATGTGTGGTTTAATGGTATCGTGGCACCAAAAGTACTGATCTCGCACATGCCCTATGAAAAGCATGGAAATTTGAAATGTGTGGTTTTAGGGTATTGTGGCAATAAAAGTATTGTCATCACACATTCGATTTGAAAGAAATAGAAAATCTTATCTGATTATATTTTTTATGACTTTTGTTGTAGATCCTCCATGGATAACACGTTTGGAGGTTGTACCAAAAAAGTATGTGAAGAGACATTGTTAAAAGCTTAGGCCAGTTATATTGAGGCTTAAACTTCTTCTAATTTTAGCAGTATTTCTAAATGATATTGTTGCCATATTTGTTGTGCGAATTGCACCTGGTACATTAGCGACAATGTTAGTACAATGTTGGCAATGCAATTTAAAAAAGATGGCAGATTCAAAGTTTTCGTTTGCTTTCACTCATGTTATCCTTGCAAGGTCTTACTTTCAGCGAAACTTTGTTGGGCTAAGCATGCGAAGCATGCTTAAAAACTTGTAGCTATGTTAATTCGCAACTCACTTATCTTGGCTTTCACTGTTCATTTGGTTTTTCGTGGATACAGGCTTATGGAGCTAGCAAAATTTAAAGTGCGTAATTACAGAGTCCCAATTCCAGTCAAGCCTTGGGAGGAACCATTCTTTGCATGTATTGAAAAAGAAGAGCTTCAAAAGGTATTTAAGGTTAAGTTCAAATCGGTTTTAAACTACATCAAAGTTATTATAGGAGAGGACATTATGCATTCAGAGCTGCAAAGGATAATTTTTCCTGCTAATTTACTCTCTATTTTCTTTTCCAGTACACTGGATTTGGTGCAAAACTTTGATGTTTCGATGAACATTGCTAACAAGTTTGTTGTTAGTATATATCTGGAAGATGATGCTTTGCTTCACAGCGTACAAAAATATGATTTTACTATGGGAGAAGGTTTAGTGGGAGGTTTATTCCCAAGATACCTCATGTTTTATAAGAAGAGGATGCATAAATATTTCAAGGGATGTTGTTGTCAACAATGCATGACACTTCAGTTCATTTATATCGAGTCTCAACAAGTATAAATCTTCTTTTTCCATGGAAGACGTTGACAATTTTAAACATAAATTTCATTAAATTTCTTTCTTAAGAAGCCATACTTGTATCCATGATTTGCAAGTTTCAACTGTTTCACAAGCTGCAAAAGGGAAGTTTTGCTATCGTTATATTCTAGATATCAACAAAACAATTCCCTCATATGATTATTATTGTAAGCAAAAGCATGTGGAATCTATAGAAAGTGAATGGTTTTCAAAGAGCAGGCAACAAATTAGCCTCTTTCTATTTTTGTCTTTTCTTTTTCTAGTCAAGCAGAAATATTTTGTAAACATGATTATATATGTGTATATTGTAATGGGTTGGGGTTGTAAGTGGGTGATAAGAATTTTGTAAGTTGTGTATTTGCACAGATAGTGAATATTGTGTATCTTATATTGGGCAAGAAATGGGTATGAGTTAGCATCAGTCAGTCTTTGTTGTCTTGGTCAAGATGTGGAACTATAAAGTTTCAAAGAAGTCCTTTGTTTTTGTTGTATCTTGTATTGGGCAGGAAATGGGAATGAATTAGTCTAATGTAATAGTCATTTTTTGGCTGTATTGGTCCAATAGTCGAATTGTAAAAGTTAGTTACTCAGACTATAACTGGGGGTTTTCTTCCTAGTTCTTTCCCGCCAGTATGTCCGCCTGAACCAGGATGTTGTAAAAATATATATTTTAATATTAATAAAAATATAGTGGCTTGCCACTTTTGGAAAAAAAAAAACATCTAAAGTAAATAAAATATTAATATTTTAAATATGTTTACTTTTACTATTAATAAATTTTCAAAGAATTGAATGAAAACAAATTATTTACTTTTACTTAAATTTTTACACCGAGAGGCGTTATAGAGTGAAAGCAAACCTGTGTCAATAAAAACTCATCAAATTTAATTTGACACGAAGACTAACAAACTATTGTAACAAATTTCTTTATCTCAATTCTTTTCTCTCACTAAAAAAAGTTTTAATAATTTTAACTGGCATGTAAATTTTGTGTCAAAATCTAATCTAATGTGTTTTTATAAGATAAATGAGAAAATTCTTTTTTATGTATACATAAAAAAAATCACTTATTTTCATTTACATTAAGTTAAAAATTTATATTAAATTTTACTTAAAAATTCATATTCAATTTTACTTAAAAATTCATATTAAATTTTATTCAAAATTTATATTTAAAATTTTATTTCAACTACTATTTAAATTTTGTTTTAATCTTTATTTAAAATTTATTTTAAACTTTATTTATTTAAACCTTATTTAAACTTTAATTTAAACTATATAAATATCTATACCTTCACCATAAAGGGAGGGCGGCTACTTTATTTTTATTTTTTAAAAAGATTTAATATATTAAAATTAAATGTTCTTTTTAATTGTTAAATAAAGTTTATGATATTAAATATCAACATTTGGATCATAAAAAAGAAAAAGAAATAATAAATATATTTAAATAAATAAAATTCTATAATGCTTTAAAATAATAGTATCCGAGAAATTGTTGGAGGAATAACTGTCATAAAATAATTAGTGTTCTTACGCTTAATAACTATAACTAATTTCTATGTCATCTTTGATCTTACTACTAATCCATAATTTAATCTACATAAAGTTTTGATGCTTCTAAAGCAGATTTCTCTAGTAACTGATTCTTGAATCAGTTCCAAAAAAATCACCTGAAGATTATCAAATCCCAACTTCAACACCATTTTTAGGTACTTGAAAATCTTTAAAGGGAGTCGTAGTATTCATAAAGGGAGAGATCTCAGACTAGCATATAACTTTTTGATTCTTTTGTGGAAGATTCCTTCAGTTGCATTTACAAAAGTGCGATTCTGAACGCCCTCTTTACAAGTAATTTGTTTCCAATTTATAAAGAAAGTAATTCCACAGTACAAGTTTTTTTGTTTCGAGAGGGTGCACAAGTTTTTGGCAAGCAGCTGCCGCTTGACAGACAACTATTTTTGTACAGTTAAGACAATTTGTGGAGGTAAAAAATGTTTTATAATTTTTTTGGAGTTGTATTATGTGTGTATCCATAACCTGTCTGAATTGCAACTAACTTTAACTATCTTTGCTTTTATCGTTTTATTTCATTGTTTAATTGTTTCAAATTTAGGAAGATTCTTTTGTCTTTTAGTCATCTATAGGCTTGAAAGCCTCCAATGTTGCATTAGTTGCTCCATGTGCTTTGTTTATTTCCTTCACAAAATAAACAAACTAACATAAACCAGCCGAACTCCATTGTTGTGGCGGATGGGAAAAGTTCTAATCATGCATATTCTTTGCATTTTAAAGTATAAAATGATGGCCTTTTGCTAATAATGCTCAATGTTGCTTATTTCAAGATGAGCATTTGTCATTTAGTGGGAATAATTAAGAAATATTTGATAGGGTTTATAAGGGTAACTCTTATGTTTATCGTGGTCAATTTTACCCAGTACAAGCCGCGTGATATTTGTAATTTGTAAATACATTCCCTAAAAGCAAGCACTGTATTATTTACTGTTTATGTATCAGATCTCTAGCTCCACATAATTTTTTTCTATAGTAGCATAGTTTTACTTCATTAGCTTATGCCCATGCATAACTTTGTTAGCTTTTGTTTGAATCACTTTTTCAACATTTTCTTGTGTGACTACAACATAAGGAATTTGTGAGCAATTATTATCTCTGTCAGCAACAACCTCACATCTCTTCAGGAGCAAGATGAATTTGATAGCAAGTAGAGTTAAAAAGTGATGAAATGGACTACAAAGAACACTTGGCGTTGTCTTTTATTTAGTCATCTCATAGTAAGATTCATGCCTGTTAGTTTACATTGTGTCCACCCAATGCAAGTCTTGAAATCCATGGATAATTCTGTACATGGGAAAAAGTCTTAAAAATGATTTGTTTAAATATCTACCTCCATGTATTAAATTGTTATACTAAAATGCATCGGCTTTGTCCACACATTGTGACCAAGACCACAAAACCAAAAGCCCAAGTCAATTATAGAGCATCTAATTTTTGTGTATGTAGAGATACGGTCAAATCTTGTATTGCTGTTAAAATTTTCGTTGCAACACTTAGAGTGCACAAACTATTTATCTTGTGCTCGGTGCTGGAAAAGATTTCTAGAATCACCACAATGTTGAATTGAGTAGAGGGTTTGCGCTTTTTTTCTCAATTGGAAGGAGTGAGGCTCACAAGTTTTCAAGAAGAAATAGCAAACATCAAGTACATTCTAATTGATGAAATGAGCTTCATTGGTCAAAATTTGCTAGAAAACATTGATTCTCAGCTCCGATAAGCATTCCCACAAAATGAAAATTGTAACTTTGGAGGTAGATATCTATTTGATGAACCAAATTAATTATTTGATATTGAAATACAAAAAATTCATGTAAATGAAAATTGTATAACTATAAAGTTCTATAGCATTCACAATAATTGTTATCAATTTTCTATCAGGCATATCTATCATTTTTGTTGGAGATTTGGGTCAGTTACCTCCTATTAATGATAGACCAACATATGACAACAACACATGAGCTAAGTTGCTATGGGAAGAATTCAAAATTGTGGTTACTCTGGATAAAAAATTCAGACAAGATGGACAAAACATCCACCAACAAAGATTTCCTCAACTTTTGACAAATCTGAGAGATGCAAACCCCACAATCGATGATTGGAAATTGCTTATGATAAGAGCCACTATTACATTAGATGCAACAAGCAATCAGTAGTTTGACAATGGTGTTCATTTATTCTCCACAAATGAAAATGCTAATAACCATAATAAGAAAATGCTATACTCATTGAAGCATTATGATGCACGTAGTGTTGCAACAAAATCAGGAAGTAGTAATGTAGTAGAAGAATACTCAAATAAGTTGGATCTAGAATTGTTGATATGTAAAGATGTCAGGGTTATGTTAACCTCAAATCTATTGATACAAGCAGGTCTTGTCAATGGAGCTTTAGGATATATACGAAGCATTGTATACAAACCTGGAACCGGTCCACCAGAACCACCAAGAAATGTAATGGTTGTGTTTGATAACTCTTCAAGAATAGCATTTGATGATTGTAACCCATACAATTCCAATTATAGCAATACAAAGGGGTAGGGCAATCCAAATTCCATTAAGATTGGCTTGGGCATTGACAATTCACAAATCACAGGGTTTGACTCTATCAAAAGCTACTATTGATATAGGACCAGAGAAAGAATGGGATTGACATTTGTAGCTATATCCCGTGTAAAATGCATCAAAGGCTTAAGAATTATGCCACCGTTCACATATGACCGTTATGAAAAAATGAAAAAAGGTAGACAACTTGCCAAGAGAAAAGATGAAGAAAACAGATTGAAAATTTTAGAAGATACTTGATGTAACATGCATATGTTCTTCAATTTTGATTCCATGAGTGTCAAATTTCAAAATGTAATATATGTGTATGATATTTAGTTTTATGCTACGTTCAATTCTTCTACTATATTAAAAATTCAACAAATTATAAATGTTTCCATTTACTCTTCCAGTTTTTTTGGCCATGTTCAAATTCTATTGAATACTATTTTTCTTATATGATGATGATGCGGACATGAATCCTACCAAAAATCCATATAATCACCCAATTACTGGAAAAAATGAACCTCCTAGAAGAACCATTCCTATTGTAGCATTGAATCCGTACCAAAATAGATGGTCAATAAAGGCAAGAGTCACTAGAAAGGGTCAACTTCGTCATTTTAACAATGCAAAAAGAGATGGAAAAGTGTTTACTTTTGACTTGGTTGATTTAGATGGTGGTGAAATAAGAGTAACATGTTTTAATGTAGTTGTAGAAAAGTTTTATGATCGCATAGAAACTAGAAAAGTGTTTATCATCTCAAAAGGGAGACTCAAACATACACAAAATAATTTCAACCAATTAAAGAATGAATGGGAAATGTTATTAGAAACAAATTCGATTGTTGAGTTGTGTTTGGAGGAGGATAGCTTTATACCAAAACAACAATTCCATTTTTCACTGATAAGAGAAATTGAGAACATGAAAAACAATTATTTGGTTGATATCATTAGTGTTGCTTTCTCAATCGACACACCAAACACAATATTCAGAAAGAATGCCACACAAACTCAAAAAAGAACCCTTCACCTGAAAGACATGTCAAGTTGTATGCTAGAATTAACAATGTGGGGTGGTTTTTGCAATAAGGAAGGTCAACAACTCCAAGAAATGTGCAATGTAGGAATTTTCCCCATTCTTGTTATAAAGGCTGGACAAATTAGTGATTTTGGTGGGAAATTTGTGGGAACAATTACTACAACCCAACTCCTTATAAATCTAGATCTTCCAGAGTCACATCGATTGAGATTGTGGTTTGATACAAAAGGGAAGAATCTCCATTCTCATTCTATTACAAAGGAAATCTCATCTGTAATAGAAGAAAAAATGTTAAGAAGTATCACACAAATACAGGATCAAGAACTTGGTAACTCTAATAAACCTTATTGGATAGTGATAAAAGCTACCTTATCTTTCATAAAGGTAGACAATTTTTGTTATACAACTTGCCCCTTGAAAATTCGAGGTAGGCACTGCAAAAAGAAGGTAAACACTAATGAAAATGGTGAGTGGTATTGCGGAAGATGTGATAAAAATTTCCCTGAATGTGATTATAAATATATACTTCAATGCAAAGTGCAAGACCATACTTCTTTCACTTGGATTACTGCTTTTGAAGAAGCGACAAAAGAAATTATGGGTGTTACAGCAAAAGAATTGAACATTTTGAAGCATGAAGAACAAGATGATGTTAAGTTTGCACACATTATACAAAAGGTCCTTTTCAAAAGATACATATTTAAACTTCAAGTGAAAAGAGAGACTTATAATGGTGAACAGAGGATTAAATGCATAGTCATAAAAACAACAAAGTTTGATTATTCATATGAGAGTAAAGCTTTATTAGATTCAATTGCAAAGCTCTAGGTTTCATGACATTCAAATGCTTGAATGTATATCATGTTAAAAATGTATTCAAAGATTTGAAAAAAGAACC
This sequence comes from Sequoia sempervirens, assembly GCA_007258455.2. Taxonomy (NCBI): domain Eukaryota; kingdom Viridiplantae; phylum Streptophyta; class Pinopsida; order Cupressales; family Cupressaceae; genus Sequoia; species Sequoia sempervirens. Next base: position 139,068 of record VDFB02366620.1, read on the forward strand.
AATGGATATATCTAAGTTAGTTGATGTGATCTTTGTTGTTTTCAATACTAAATCTAATGATTGATGAAAATTTATGAATTGATAATAATAGAGTTAAACTAAAAAATAAATTAGCATACATTTATTAATTAAACAAATTAAAAGTATTTGAGTTCTAATTAAATGGAAATGGTAGATGTTGATGTTATGTTTTGTTATATACAAGTTGGTATGATTTGAAATTTGAATGTGTACCCTTATATATGGGAATTGAAATAAACAATGATAGAAACTATAATGAAATCATATATATTACTTTTGAAATTCATGTTAATGAAAATGTAAACATTTTTTCTCAAGTCAATAGACGCCTCGATAATGATAACTCTCGACGTTTTTTACATATATTATTAATTAATATATGTATGCTAGTTTATTTTTCTATATAATTTTTTTTTTTATAGGTAAAAAAATAAAAATTATATAGAAAAATAAAAAATTTAAGTAAAAGTAAATAATTTGTTTTCACATAAATATGGAAGTGGATGAATAAGAAAGTACATAAATATTATTTATGTAACATTCATTAAAAAAATGTTTTATATTAGATATTATTTACTATATTTTTAATTTAAAAATATTTATTAATTAATAATTTTCAAAACAACTTATTTGTATTATTGCATTTATCAATTATTTTTTAATTTTTTGAAAAATTATTTTTATTGATTTGATTTATTGCATTTATTTAAGATTTATCTTTTTTTTATTTACTTAAGAATTTTAATTTCTAAAAGAGACATGCCAAGTCTTTAATACATTTCATCCCTGCTATTGTAAATTAGAAGTAATAAAATATTTTTAAAATATAATTAATTAAAAGAATTTTTAAAATAGAAGAAAGGTAATCTAAATGGTAAGTATAATTTTATATTTTTTGATTGAGCTAGAATAATTTTTAATTGAAATATATAGTTATTTAACATATATGGTAATCTAATTAGTATAAATACAAAATTGTCAATATCTATATAATTCAATTATTTTCATATATATATATATAAATATTATTATATAAAAATAAATAAAAAATTATATATATGTTCTCTCTCTCATTCTGATGATAGATCATGGAGTGTGATCCCAAACATTGATGCGAAAAATTATATACAATCGAATCTAGAAACCATTTCACAATAATAAAAAAATTAATTATAAGAAAATCTAATTTGACGAAAAATTCTCTCTCAAATTACACCTTACATAATCAATCAATCACTAGAGAGGGGTAGTCTTTGAACCTAAAACTACCATGGTGAACATAATAACATTATAATGGAAAGGAATGATCTCGTGGACTTGCCTTGATCCATGATGTGTGCTCATAAACATTCTAAATGCTCAAAACACACATCCAAAAGATTTGAGAGCTTGTAAACAAGTTCTTCCATGGTGGGTCTAGCTTCAACTTTCTCCTCTAGGCATGCTTTGGCAATGAGGGTCAAGCTCAAGACACTGTCTATGGAGCATGTGTCCTGCACATTTGGGTCTATCCACTTCCTCAGCTTTTCTTCTCTGTCATGACCTTCCACCAAGGTCCTTATTTGTGTCCATAAAGGACTCACTGTTCCACCCTTTACTATCACTTGCTTCCCAGAAATCAACTCCAGAAGTACAATACCAAATGCAAATACATCCATCTTTGGAGACACTAAGTCATCAGCACTATACTCTGGGGCTCTGTATCCCTCTGTGCCTTTTCTATGTTTAGTTGCTAAACTCGTCCCATATTTTGCAGCCCCAAAATTTGCTATTTTAGCCCTGAGATTCCTATTGAGAAGAACATTGCTGCTCTTCAAATCTCTGTGGACAATGCCTATCTTCTCATGAATGTGGTCAAGCCCAGTTGCTACATCCAGAGCAATTTGTAATCTTGTTCTCCATGTAAGACCTGAGAAACCCAACTTCAGCTTACTGGATGCCTTGTGAAGCCACAAATCTAAGGACCCATTCTCAACATATTCATAAATCAAACAGGATTGCCCCTCAGAAGCCATGCAGAAGCCCTGCAATTTCACCAAGTTGTCATGCTCCGCCTGCTGCAAGGTCTTCAACTCATGGGACACGTCCCCACTCATTTGCTTGACAACAACTTCTCTGCCACTGATTATGCCTCTGTAAACAGAGCCTCCAATTTGGGACACAGCACTGAAATTTTGTGTTGCTTCCCTTACAACTTGAGGGGAATACAAAATTGGCTTACATGCACCATCACCCACAAGCTCTGACCTTACACCCATTTCTACATCCACTGACTTCAACCTTGGTGGCAGCATTTTTTCCACTCTGGAGGCTTTTGCAAGTGTTGAAGCCTTGTATATAATCTCACAGATTACTCTAGCAGCCATCATTCCCAAAACAGCAATGTAGAGGCCTATTAAAAGGGTCTCATATGTATCATACAGTGAACTTGTAGGACTTGGCTTGACATTAGGCTCTGAGACAGAATCATGTAGAAGAGGTCTCTGAGCTTGGACATGGCATGTTTGTATCAACAACAATACAAACATGCAATACACTAGTAGCTTCTCCATGAATCTGGACACAACAATCTAGAATTATATCAAGAAAGTTCAACTACTGGGAAGCGCGAAGTTAGGGTGTTCAACTACTGAATCCTCTTCCCTACAGCATTGATCAAAATGTGGGAAATCCAAGATTCCAAAGGCAATGACAGTATATCTCTGCTCACATGCCCACAACACAATGTATCTGGTAAGATCTACTGTCTCTTTTATAGACCTCAAAAGATCCGTTTATTATAGCAAAAGTTTATACATGACAAAACTGTTCCTTTCCCACATACTGTTCTTTTGTCCCAAACGTGAGTCACAAGAAAGTAAATCATTTATCAGAAGCACGTGAAGGCAAGTGTACTGCAAGCACTAACTTTGTTTTTCTAAATACTTAGGAAACTTTGAGCATGCTCGTGAGCTCAAGAAATTAATAAAGGACAAAATTAAATATTTTTACTTTTCATGGAATTTTAATCTTTTTATTGTATGAATGTAAAGACACCTACCCCCTAAGAAATATTAACTTTTACTTTTTGTAATTAAAAAGTATTTAGATTAAAGATTTGATTTCAAATTTAGGAGGTGTCTTTTTCCAAATTGCTGGTGGATTTTCATAAAAAGTTCATTGTGTTGGATTAATTAAAATTTTAAGTTTTTTTTTAATTGCTTTTTTATTTATGTTGTGTGAATATAAGTAGCATATATCAAATATTAATATATATAAAACATGTTTAGAGTTATCAAAAATATTATTTATTTATTTGTTCTTTTACTTTATGTAAATATTTGTTTCATCAAATTTATTATAGTTGCACATGACTTCCACCTACATGTCATAAATGCAGCTTCAAAAACTTTACACAGTTATTGAATGCCACTGTAAAATCTCAATTTTTTATTACTAAAGAAAATTAAAATTAAAGATAGTTTGTAAGAAATAAGAAAATTAAAATTTAAAATATTAGATTTAAAAATAATTAAAATTATCCAATTAATTATGATTGGATTAATTAAAAATTATTATTTTTATTAAGTTTTGGATTTTGATTGTGTGAATTTAAAGATAGCTTATAAGAAATTTAAAAGGTAATTTTTAATAAATTTATATTGTAATTTTTAATAAATATAAATGTATATATATGAAATAACATTATGATGGTTTTAAATAATTAATTTTTATTTTGTTATACAAGTTTTTTGTTCGATTAAAGTGGCTATGAAGGGCCATACCCTTTGGAGGCCACAAATGAGGCACCTCCTCTTTGGCACAACCCACTCCGGTTTCAGAAGATGAGCGAAGCCAAGAAGGTTTGAAGACATGAGGATTTGAAGACTCTTAGACAAGATGTGTCTAGAAAAGCTCATAAAATTTTATTCAATGTTGAATCCTCCATATATGTAATTAATATTAAGGAATTTTCATGAATGAATGTGTATGAATGTTGAAATAAAATTATGTTTCAGCTTTTTTTCTATTTATATGTTAATATGGATTGGATGACATGTTAAGGCTGCAAGATTGGGTAGTTTGATAAGACCCCCTAATCTTGTCTACATCAAATGGTATCAAAGTAAGTATGATGTTGGAATGTGTGTGAGGAGAAAGATTTAGATTTGAGAGAGATGGGGTTTGATGAATTATGAAGATTTTTTTGTGAAATTATTTTGGGCTATCCTCCAATAAAGAGAAGGTTGGGTAGAAGGTGTACAAACATCCTCCATTGTGTGAAAGTGGGTAGACGAGGTTTTGAGAGCTACATCTTCTAGATTCTTTGTTGGGTAGAGCACAGTTGCGGTTTTGTGCAAGTTTTGTTGCAAATTGTGAGTGGGTTGCAAGTGTTTGTAGAAATGTCAAGGAAGAAGAGTATGAGGTTGGCCTTGGGTAGGCCTATAAAAAAAATATTGAGAGGAGAGAAAGAATTTTAGAGTTGGGCTATTTAGAATAAGTATCTAGAAATATCTAGGAGGTTAGATGTCTTGGAGGAAAGTATTATGAAAGGAAAGATGAAAGAAAATAAAAGAAGATGGGAGAAGTTGACTCTTATAATTTTTCTAATGCTATTTCATTTGTAGGTAGAAGAGAAGATGAAGCAAAGAGTCCAATAGATAGCACTGCAAAAGAAAACATTGTGAAAGAGGATAAAAAAGAAAGAATACGATTATAGTTGAAGCATGTCCTTTGGAAGGCATGAAAGTGGATAATATTGCAGTTGTTGTCATTGATGTCAACACTAATTATTGGTTGTCATTGATGTCTGCATTTGAGAAATAAGGTGTTAGTCCTTTCTATTAGTTGTCATTGTTATATTTAGTTTGGGCTAACATTGGTGATGAATTTCATGATCGGATGTCATACCTTATCAAAGATTAATTGTTGAAGTTCATGGTTGGATGTCATTCCTTATCAAAGTTGAAGAATTGCTAAAGTTCATGATTGGATGTCATGCCTTATCAAAGAAGGGTTGCTAAAGTTCATATAATGCATTATTATTGTTAGCAAAGTTGATTTCATAATGATATATTCAAATGAGGAATAGAAGCATGACTGATAGAGGAGAGATGTTGTTGAAGGTCTAGAGTATGTCTTATGCTCTCTCTTGATGTTTTTGATGAAGTATGTGTTGCTAAAAGGAAGTTTTGGCCTTTGCAAGTTGCTTAAGTGTTTTTGGTTCAAGAAAATGCAATGAAGTTTGTCTGAGACAATGCTCCACATTCCTTCACTATTGATGTTTTGTTCTCGCTGTTTGGTATTCAATGTCAGTGTTCTGTGGATGTTGCACTCCTATCATTTTAGGTCACCTCTGTTGTCAAGGAGATCCCTGTGAATTGCTAAAGGTTGGCAATGTTGTTGGTTGTCCAGTCTAGTTTGAGAAATGCTCCACATTTCTCCACATTGATGTCTCTACTCCTACGATGGTGAATATGATCTCAACATATTTGTAGTGTCTTAGTTCCAATATCATGTGTTGAAGTGGTCTACAAGCTGATATGTTAATGTTATATCTCACGATTAAGCATTTTATGTTTTTTGGAATACAATTTTCTATTCCTATTTGATCTGTTGTGGTTGTTGGTTGCATAACAGTATGGAAGAAGCGTATAAAATTGTTGTTGGACGTTCAAAGAACATCCCCATGTGATCTGCATGTTGCTAATTAGTTGCTTTGATGCCGCATCATTTCTTGAGTTGGATTTCTGGGTTATTTGTGGATGTTTGGCCCACAGGGCTTGTTTCTTTGCTTGCACCATGTGCTTGGGGGGTTGCACCAACAATGGAAGATATATTGTGATAGATTTGGGAACTGACCCATCCTGATTGGAACCACATCATGTTAATCCAATAAGAAGTATGCTTATGGTCCAATTGGTTATGTGCTTCAATGTTTCATCCATGCGTTTCCTTGATGTCAACTTAGGTTGATGTACACCTATATGTAAATGGGTTTCAATCACATTGGAAGAAGTGCTAAGAATTTTTTTGGTCCTCTCTATCTTCTGGATAGGATTGCATTATGTTTTGGTGGTTGACTAGTTGAATTCATTGTTTTATCCTCTTCCTGACTGACCTAATTGAAGTTTTAAAATGTTGTAATGGATATAATTGCAAGATTATTTCATATGCAACTAGGTGGAGAAGTGTACAAGTGTGAAGAAGTGTGTATGCGAATTGTATTGAATATTCAATAGTGATAGTGCTAAAGTGTGTGAAAGGAAAGATCAATTGTGCTATAATGCCTTAGTCAATAGAGTGTTGTGTTGACAATCATTGTAATTCTCTCTAAATCATTGTATCCTGATTTGAGATAGTGAATCTCATTAGGTCCCTATACATCTTGCTCTTGAAGTCGTGTTACCTTTAGTTCAATAAGTCCTTTGTATCTTGATCTAAGGCAACGAGCCTTCTTACAAATCTTTTTTGGCAGTGAGCCTTATATTGTGAGTTAACTCTCATCGTGGGTTTTCCCTCATTAGGTTTTCCATGTAAATCTGGTGTTCTCCTTATGCTTTCGTGTGTTCTTTGTTTCTCCTTTTTGTTGATTTGGTTAGAAGTAGAATTTTGATATCTTTCATTATTCAAGAAATGTTGAAGTTGCTAAGGATTCAAACTGCTATATCATTCTTTGTTACTATTCTACTTAAAGGTTGCTTTATCTAGTAAAGAAGGTTATCTTGTGCTGAAAGAGTTAAGTTTTGATAAGACTAATTCATCCCCTCTCAATTTTTGAAAGTGTTCAACAACAACAATGGCATGTCTTAGTGAAGGTATGAAGGTTTTAATGGACGAGGATGTGAATGGAGAAGATGTTTCAATAGTAGAAGAACATGTGAAAACAAAGGTAATTGTTAATATTTTCCATTCTTATGATGATGAAGATGATGTTGATATGTATGCAGATAAGATGATGAAAGTGGAAGAAGAGATTTATGAAAAGGTGGCAATAAATGTAAAGGAGTGTGAAAAGGAAGTTCAAATGGAACTCTTTAATTTCCATGATATTGCTAATTTGTATGTAGGTGTTGTAGGGGATGGTGTAGATGAACATTAGTGGAGGAGGATGGATTGTGGTGGGTTGAATCCCATAAGAGAAGAGAAGAGAAGAGAGGAAAGTTTATTTGGTGGAGTTTCATATATGGTGGAAAAATATCCATAAGTGAAAGGGATCGGTAAACAAATTTTGCAAAGAAAGATCTAGGAAGAGGTTTAGGTAAATGTTGGAAAAGGTGAAGAAATAAAATTTTCATGGTACTTATGAAAGCATTGGAGTATGCTACAAATAGTTTATTATTTTGAAGGGTGTTTCAAACACTCAACTCCATTTTTTGAACAATGCTCACGAACTTCTTAACCGGTGTGTTTGATGTAGGAGCATTAGGGCTCACAAGCAATCTTGCATCACCAAAAATATATTTTCTTTTCATGTTCAATATTTTGCATTTTTGGTGTAGATTTGGGCTTCAAGATCATATTGTGAAGTGTTGTAAGGATATGATTATTTATTTGTGAGGACTTTATTTCTATTTCATACATCAAGGTCAAGTAGGGTGTTTAATGTGATTTGCAAAATTGCATAATTTCAAGGTTCTAGGGGTTGAAATGGTCTATTTACCATGGTGGACGAGGGTTTTAAAGGAAAATTAATCAATTTTCTTAATTTGGATGCCTAGGGAAATGTGCATGAGACAAGTGACTCTTGGAATTCCATTATGGTCTTATTCTTTCAATTTTGGTTCCTAAAATGGAGAAAAAAATTAGTAATTTTTGAAAAACAAATTAACAACTCTTCAATTTTTGATTTGGGGTGAATGAGCATGACTTGGTTATTGATTTTATCCATTTTACAAAAGAATTCAACAACTACAAGGTTGGAGAAAGAACTTGTGGGTTGATCTTGAGAGTTGCATAAGAAAGAGTGCAGAAAATGAACTTGTGAAGAGAAAAGGAATAAAAGAAGAGAAAAAGGATTTTGTAGGTGTGTTGTAGGTGTTCAAGATAGCCATGAGAGCTTCATAATGAAGAGAAACATTAGGTTTCAAAAGATGAGTGAAGCCATGAAGGTTTGAATACACAAGGATTTGAAGACTGTTAGACAAGATGCGTCTAGAAATCTCATATATTTTTTTGAGTTTTATTCAATGTTGAATCCTCCATATATGTAGTTAATCTTGAGGAATTTTCATGTATGAATGTTGAAATAAAGTTATGTTTTAGATTTTTTTTCTATTTGTATGTTAATTTATGGATTGGATGACATGTTAAGGCTGCAAGATTAGGTAGTTTGATAAGACCCCTTAATTTTGACTGCACCAAAAGAATTCAAAATAGGGGATATTTTAGATCATATTATTAGACAAGATAGACAAAACAATGAATTGCAAATATTTCATCAAGCCTTGACAAATATAAAAGATGCAAACCCCACAATTGACAATTGGTTGCTACTTATGACAATATCATTTATGCAAACATCAATACAACAAAGAATGAAGAATTTAAAAATAGTATTTATTTGTTTTCAACAAATGATAATGTTCACAACTATAACAAAAAAAAAAAAAGTATCAAATCCAATTGCACGAAGCATTATAACAAAAATTGGAAGTGTTAGTGCCACAAAATGAGGTATAAATGATGAGCTTGATATGAAATTATTATTCAATAATAATTTAAAAGTAATGTTAACATCAAAATTATGGATAGAAGTGGGACTTGTAAATGGAGCTCTAAAATATATTCAAAATATTGTATATAGTCTTGGAATTGGACCCCATAACCACCAACATATGCACTTGTTGAGTATGATAGTTACTTTGGAATACCGTTTGAAGATCACCATCCACGTTAGAATACATATATTAGATGTACCTTTTCAACTATACAATGTGGCATTATTTATATCTACTATATTTTTATTGAAATAAAACTGATCAAATGAGAAAGTTAAGACTTATTATTATTTTTTGATAAGAATAGCTAAGTGGGAGATTGAACCTTGTGACTTCTTGCTTGCGACATGATATTTTAACCAATCAAACTAGGGCCCCTACTCCATTTTTAATATAATATAATATTATCATTTAATATAGCTAATTGAAATATATATATATATATATATATATAAAATCTTTTAATTTAATATATTAATCGATTATTATAGATCCTAATAATCACAAATCCATTTACTTTATATATATATATATATATAAAATAATATCAACTCTCCTATATTACAATATTAGATAGACATATTATTTAATATTTTTTAAAATAGTAATATATAATACATTATTATCATTTAATATAACCAATTCATATATATATTATATAATGTATTAAATTTAGTATATATTTTAATATAGTAATTATTTATATATTAACTATTGCAATTGTTACTAGCATATCTATCTTAAATATAATCTATATAAAATATGTAGAGAGATTTTTTTAGGTGTATATTTTTTTATTTAAAAAATATAGATTATATTTAAGATATATGCTAGTTTAATATCCACAATTTTGTGATGCTCATAAATTTTGCTCGACTTTATGTTGGGTTGAAACACAATTTACATGATGACTGAAATTGAGAAGAATAATGAACGAAAGGCATTTACTTTGAACTCTTGACAATTATTTATGTAGAAAAGTATGTTTCTTATGTATCACATCCCATTCATGTATATTGGCCAACAAAAATTGTTTACAAATCGTTATTTAAAAATTTGTTTGTAGGACAAAAAAAAAAAGTATATGTGACACATAAGGGACAATTTGAATTCTCACTATTGTTCTTAACAGTAGATATATAAATTTTACTCTATGCTTTTATGTTCTTGCACAAGTCCACCATGAGATAAATCTAGTGGGGGTGACCTAGAGCCAAACATAAAGGTGGGACCACCATAATTGGCTTGCCCCATCTGCTATTTTGATAATTCTGCAATCCCCCATCTCACCTGCCCATTCAAATTTGCATTGAAAATGGAAAGAACAAGAGCATTCCACCATAAGGATTGCATGACCTTGTTTGAGCTTCATTTTCTCCAAGCGTATTTCACACACACTTTGTGAAACAAATAAAAATAACAAATTCCCTCAAAAAAAAATCTCTGAACATTTAGAGTGTCATGCCAAACTAATATGCTAAGCTATTAGACTTCTTTACCGATTATTCAAAATAATATCGTAGATAAAAAATTCTCTTCTATAAATCAAAGACTTGTGAATGAATAAATTTTTTCAATCATTCTTTCCTACAACATACTTTTGAGACTTGAATCTTGCTTTGAAACATAGATGATGATTGTGGTGATTGTGTTGATGCATGACTAATGCCTTGATAGACATGTATACAAGATGTGAAAGCAAATACAATGACACATGAATAAAGGGATGCCTATACTTTATGTCAATAGGGTTGTGTGGTAAAATGTTATTTGTTGGTGGTTAAAATAGTGTAATGACCAATTCTATGAATGCACATATTCTTTTTGATGTTGTATGTTGGCTCCTCTAAAGAAGATTGTGAATAATGTCCTATATATTTGCCTTTTATTCAAGCTTGCCATAAATACAAGAATTTTCAAAATTGTCAAATGATTGAGTTTTGCATCCCTATAATTAAAATATTTAATTTCAAAATAATTTATAAAAAACTTATTGTATTTATTTGTTTTAGTTCAAGATTATACTAAATGATTTAAGTATTTTGAAAAATTATTCTAAGTTTTAGTTTAGTATTAATTATAAGTAATTGTTTTAGATTAAATTTGATACTTGTCATTGTATTTAATAAATATTTGTTATAGATGTATTTAATAAACATTTGTTTTAACAATGCTATATTAATGATGATTAATTTGTGAAAATATATCACGATCACTCTAAATGAAGAAAAATAAAAACAATATGAAAATACATATGAATTAATTCACTTTTCAAATATAATTTCTTTTCTTTAATAAATATTTAAATGATATTTCTTGATAATTTGTTTGAAAAATAAAAAAATCTATATGAACCTTAATATCCCAACCATAACAAAATCAAACAAAACTCTTTGCAAACTTTTAAAATCACTAGAAACATAATCCATTATTTAAACAAATGAAATTGTTTTACAAACAAAATAAACAAAACAAAACAATGTGACTTATGTTAAATTTAAATAAACAAACAAAACTCTTTGCAAACTTTTAAAATCACTAGGAACATAATCCATTATTTAAACAAATGAAATTGTTTTACAAACAAAATAAATAAAACAAAATAATGTGACTTCTTTAAATTTAAATACTAAAACTAACAAGTGTCACATAGTGGCTAGTATTTGCCTTTATAGCATTTTAATTTTAATTATAATTTTAGATATAATAAAAAATAAATATAACTTTTATTAATGCGAATAAAATTAAATGTAAGTTTTTTTAATTATAGTATTAATAGTAATAATTAATAATTTTAGTTTAATTATACTATACAAAAATAAATTATATTATATAAAAATAATTATATATTAAAATTTTAAATATCAAACAAAATAAAAATCAAATTAAATGATAGTACAATATAATTAGAAGGAAAAAATGGTAATTATATAAATATAAAATTTATGTAATAACTAAGTTACATAATAATATGAATAATATAATATAAATTTAAATAATATTATTATATTATATTAAATAATATTTATTGATTATATAATATAAATTTAAATAATATTTTTAAAAATTATTTCATATTAAATAAAATATAAATAAAATAAAATGATTATATAATATAATTATAAGAAATAATAAAATAATGATTATTTAAAGATAAATTTATATAATAATTTTGTTAAATAATAATATGTAATATAATTGTGGGCGGATGGGTGGGTCCCTCCCCAGCCTCTCCTTTGACACCTAAATCTGAGGGTGTGAGATGGCTATGCGACGGTGGGAGAGGATGCTGAGGTGACATATCCATGTCATTCTTGGAATTTGAGTTCGCAGAAGGAATGTTGGTCACCTTAATGAGGACGGCTCGTTCGAAGCAGAGCATTTATGTTTGTCAGATTGCAAGTTGGGCTTTGTTTCAAGTCTGTCATTTGGCGACACGTCGAATACGGCAACCCTTGACAAGACTTCAGTGTAGACGGGTGGCGACTCACTTCACTTGAAGTGATTATAGTTAATGGTGCTCGGACTGCGGCCGTAGCCCTCCTTCATAGCGAGGATGTTAAGATCGTCCTTCCATAATTTCGGCATTTGTGTGATGGCCAAGCGGATTCTCACGGGCTTAAATTTGGATCCGTCATATTCATTCCGGTGCTTGGCTTTCGCATTCTGGTTTTGTTTGTCTGTGTTGCAGGGTGTAGCTGTTACCATGGAGGGGTCGAAAAAATTGAAGTTCACCATTCATATTTCCTTGGATGGTTTGGAATGCTTCGGTGTGGACACGCCGGTTTCTTTGGTCGCCACGGAGCGTCAAATAGCTTTTAGGGAGATATCAGACCAAAGGCTGAAACGAATTCTAATTGAGGATGATCCTGTGTTACTGGTCGCGGTTAAGATGGTTCTGGGAAATGAACACTTGCATCGAAAGGAATATGCCAGAGACAATGCTCACATTTCCTCGCGTTTTCTAGCAGTTTTATTGGACCTGGAAATTCCGAAGAAGGTGGCGCGGGAACTAATGGAGCGTTTGTTCCGTGCGGATTTACTCGGTGGCTTGGAAGATACTTTGAAGGCGGCCCTTCTGGGTAAAGGTATTCCGTGCCCGGCTGATTTGCCTCTCTTATGGCATACGAAGGAAGCGGTCAAGGTGTATCCCTTCCTCCTTGATCTTATAGGGCCAGCTTTGTCTCGCCACCGGAAGCTCGCGGACGTGGCTGTGGAGTTTCTGAAGCGCAAATTAATGATGGTGCCGACGGAGGGTTTGGACTGGTTGGAGGGCTTTATTTGTTTTGTGGAGGTCAATGGTTTCTTGTAAGGTGGATCTGTGTCTTGAATCTCTATCGGCCGTTTTTTGTAGTAGTTGGTTTTTTGGCTGCTTGTTCATATGGGGGAGTGGTTCGGTCTGTTAATCCCCGTCTCTGTTTCAAGTTTTTCGGGTTGTTGCTTGCTCGGGCTCGGGGTTCTTGGTTTTGAATTGGTGGTTGGGCTGTCATCTTGCCCACTGGTGATGGTGGTTGGTTTTCCTGCGTAGCAGACGCTTGTATGCTTTTTCCTTTTTAATATAATACTTCTATCGTGCGTATCAAAAAATAAATAAATATGCAATATAATTTATTTGAAAAAAAAAAATCTATTAATTGCTTAAAATTATTTTAGCATAAATAAATAAATAATAATAATTTTGTTAATATATTACTAGTTTAATTTATAAAGTTAAGTGCGAATCATATACAATTTATAAATCTAACTACAAATCATTTTTTTACCATAAATCAACACTTCCACAAGCGGTTTGAATGGTACCCATTGGGAGAATGATTCAAAATTTTGTTTGAAAAATAGTTGATTGTTTTTAAATTTTGTGCAAGAAAATTGTGTTAGTTGGGTTGAATTGAAATTTTGGGGGAGGGAAGTTAGCTAGAAGAATTCAAATGTAAAAATTTATCCGTGAAAAATAGACAAAATAATAGTTAACTTTCATTTTTCCTATAAATTGGTCAATAACACACAAGCCAATATATACTTTTTATAATCTATAAATTAAATATTTTACAAATTCACTTTATAAAATTAAATTTTTATTCACTTTTCCTACAAATCCGTCCATAACACACAAAATTATCAATAACACACAAAATCGTTTAGCCAATCATATACCTTTTATAATCTATAAAATTAAATATTTTTAAAAAATTATTAAGAAAGAAAACTAATTAATAACTAATTAAAAAAACAAAAAAAACACAAAACTCATTGCAATTGTATTGGTGAAGGCAAGTACTAATTAAAAAAACTGACAAAAGGCAGAGAATGCACTTTTACGAAGTGATAAGTAACATGAAGGGCTAAGCCACTCGTCCTTTCTCCTTTCAGGAAGCCAGGAAGCCAGGAAGCTTATGATGGTATGTGCTAAAATCTGCTGTTATTTTTTATGAGAACACACGCAGTGCGGGGCGAACGAGGATGGCTGATACCGTAAGACCTTATAAATTCTTTTCATCCTCCCGCCATTCGCTTACTGGCTATTCTCGTCCGTTGTGTCATGGAAGGGTGGTTGCATCATGGCCGTTGCGACGGAACACGGATGCTCCAAAACTCGTTGTTAGAAAGAAATTGCTCGTTAATGATGAGAAATACCAACCTATAGCGAAGCCCAAGGTCGATATAAAGCAGCTTCTTGAGAAAAGCTCTCATGCCCAACCTGTTTCTGGTAACTTTACCTATTGCTGTTTCTTTATATAAATTTCTCAATGCTAAACAGACATAAATTGATTTCGCCCGGCGTATAGATTTTTGAATTACCTTAAAAATTGTAATCCTAGCGGTAAGTTGAGTTATATTTTTAATATGAACTGCATTCATAAATTTGCAATGAAACAAATTGCAATACATTATAAATGAATCATTCTTGGTTAAGCACAATTAATCTTGATAAATTAGAGCTGGGTTGATAAATAAACAGTTATAAATGTGATAATTAAATGAGAGAAATTAGGTTCTTAATTCTGATATTGATGATGTGAAAAAGTGGCGGTGATATATAGAATTGAATGGCTATTATTATGAAAATTGTGCCCTCTGTCTAGTACATGTCTTGGGATTGAAATATACACAGAAAACTCCTGGGTTGATCCTGTGATTAGCATGTTCAATCCTGATTGCCGCTGATTTGAACCCTGACGCATTAATCTGAACTGTTAAAACACAGACTTCTCAAACCTGTTTGCTCTGATCTCTGGTATATATAAGCACTTGCAAGGACTGCAGCGGTTACAAACATTAAGAAAAACTGCCGGATCACTAGGGTCAAGTTCGGCTAGGTCAAACACCTGGTTCGACTGGCTTTAGGGCTCTGAGTGAAGGAGTGTAGACAGCATACACAAGCGTGCGAGTGACCTAAATGCAGATGATGCAGATTTTGAGTCGTTGTCCCCTAGAAATTGAAATCTGCTCTAGTAATTTCTCCATGTGATTACTTATGTTCCTCCTTATCCTTGCATATGAATAAATGGCACATTGAATGTTTTTAAATACCAAGACATAGCAACATGTCATTCGAACGTGTATGCATGCCGTGTGAACAATCTTGAGTTATGCAGAAATGAACCTAGGCAGGGTAGTGATGATTTCGAGTTGGGAAGCGAACGTATTCAGGTAAGTGCGAATGGGATGTAATAAACGATTGGTGAATGGAGATTTTGTAGGAGTAAGTGCAAATGAGGGTTAATGGAGAATCAGAGATAGATAAGGATTGGGGTGTGATGTCCCCATTTTGGTAGGGTGGTCTGTTAGTGTGAAGTAGCATAGATGTGTGTGTCTGTAGTTTTTATCTGATAGTTAGGAGTTGTGCTCCATGAGGACGTGTCCCCAGTGTTTTTATGCTATTTCGCGTAGCGGGTACGAAATAGGGACGCGGGGAAGGCTAGGAAACATCCCCTAGCCGTCCCTTTTTTCCCTCCAAGTACTCGACACTTCTAGGGGACTTTTGGCAAAAGGCAGGGGACATAGGGTACTTCTAGAAGTACCTGAAACTTCCTAGCCAACCCTCGTCCGTACCGGGTACGGCTAGAAGTACCCTACGGCTCAGCAGCAAAAAAGACACATTTTTATAAAAAAAAAAGTTTTTTAAAATTAGAAAAAGGCATGGGCGGGCCCACAAGGGACGCCCCATGTCACTTAACCTAATTTATGTCTTATATATGCTCTAAAATGAGAAAAAGAAACTCATTTTTTACATTTGGCTTGTGAAGTGAAGGAGAGCAAAAGAAGAGCAGCTGAGTGAAGGAGTGAACAGCAGTTTGAACAACAGTGTGAAGTCAGTATCGTCATACTCCAGCCTTACGTTTGGATGTTAATCCCGAAGATGCTATGTAGATTGAGGAGGAGGATGCACATGAGGGATTGGTTGGGGTTCCATTAGTTGAGGCAGGTCCTTCTATTGACATGGACATTGGCATTGACTTAGACTTGAGCTCCGATGGCAAGGGCGATGCTGATTTAGACCTACCTTCTGCTGAATAGGGACCTTGGACAGCGATATATTTTCTTAGTTTTATGTTTATCATGTCGTTTCATAGTTGAGACTTGGAGCCTTTGGGCATTTTGGTTATAATTATCAGACTTTTATATGATATGTATGCACATTGATAATGAAAAGCATTTGAATTTTGTTAATTTGTTTGTCGATTCTCATGTGAAATCTCAATTCAAGTCTAATGATATGTATTAAGCTTATACAATATCTAGAATGAATGCTTTATCAATGTTATGCTATGAACATTTGAAATTTCTCTATATTTTTAAAAAATTCCCTATTTTTTTTATCAGCTGCCCCCTGCTGTCCCCTAAAAAATGACCCAAAAGTACCCCCGTACTGAAAACTCACCCCGTCGTACCGGGTACTCCCCGTCCCTGAAACCCCGTAGAGCATAGGTTAGGAGTGAAAGAAGATGGGTGTGTTTGTAGTTTTTGTCAGTTAGATAGTTGATCAATAAAATCAGGTTGTTGCTGCAATGATTCTCAGCAAAAGGGGACAAGATGGGTTGGTTAGCTGTCAGTAGTTTCAAATTTGTGGGGATTGTTTGTTAGTTAGTCACCATAATTTGTGGTGGTTTTTTGTCAGTTAAACTCCTCCAATTATGGAATTGATTGTCATACCTTTAGGATCTCATGAGGGGGAGAATATAGGCAGTGTGGGGAAGAAAGAGAGATTATCTTTGAAATAAGAAACCAAAAACCTTCTTCTAAGGTTGATGCGTTTTCAACCATTGCTGGGTGGGATGAAAACCCGCAGGTGCAATTAACAACAGCTTTTGGAGATGGAAACCGCCAACAACCATCATTGTTAGATAGCAGGAGCAGTAGTGAGAGCAGGATGTGAGGAGTTATGTTGATTTGCTAACACATTGGTAGATTTTTGAAAATGCAAAGAGTCCTTGTGTGTGCTCGGTACGACCAGTAAGCTGTTACAGTTTAATGTATTTCAATTCAGACGTGAATGTATTACTCAAATAAAAATAAAATTATTTGTTGTTGGAATATTTTTGGGAGTGTTTGGTTTATTTTTTGTATGTATTTAGTTTGAGTTGTTACAATGGTATTAGAGTTGTGATCTTGCTAGCTTGTGGAAAACCTATATGTTTTTTATTTTTTATTTTTTTAATAAAAATAAAACAAACTAAACATTCAAATAGGAAAAACCTAAAATTTCTGTCATTGCATGTCAGTGAGTGACGGGTTGTTTTAGTGTCAGTGGCAGCAAGTGACAGGGAAATGAGGTATCGGCTAAGGGAATAAAGGAAGCAAATGTCAAATGAGGAAGAGAATAAGGAAATTCTCAATGTAATGAAGTCCTTAAGGGATGGGCAACAACAATTCATTGGGCTCATCATCCAGAATATGTAGGGCAAGGAAACCAATCATGTACAAGGGACATCTACATCTGCAGCCATGAATCCAAACACTGTATTCAAGTCAACTACAACAGGTACAGGTCTACCTAAGGTCTTGCATTTGCAGAAAGAAACAACGACGTAGGACAAAGAGTGCCAAGTTTTGAGAAGATATCTCCTTCAATTATTTTTGTATGCTGAATTCAAAAACCAAAACTAGGAATGCAAGTAAACCCCCTTTGAATAGGTTTCATAAAGACTTGCAAAGGAGGTTGGGAAAGCTCATTGTCCCCTCATTTGATGCATCCATCAAAACTTTAGGGTGATCTTGGATCCACATATTAAATACCTACTTCTCATTGAGCCCCATGTATGAGGAGGACGTATTTAAATTTGCGGCCCTTTGCTTGGAAGGAGTTGCTTGAGTGGTGTTATTGTAGGTTGGTCACTCAAGGGCATAGCCTAATCACCATCTATGAATATTTTTATAGGAGGCTGATTGACATATTTGAGAAGCAAGATCCAAAGGAACACTTTCTGGAGTTTTCACAACTACAACACCATGGCTCAGTGGTTGCATATGCAGTTGATTTCCAGAGGGTAATTGTGATGGTCCTTGATGTGTTGGAGAGGCATCTCACTTTCCTTTTCATGGAGGGGTTGAGAGAGCCCCTTAGAGGCCTAGTCAAGGCCCTTGAATTGGATTCATTATAGATGGCCATAAAAAAGGCTTGGACATTGGAGACCACTACACCTAGTAGATCAAGGTGTACCACTAGAGGTGTGAGCAGAGGAGCATCACAACAAAGGACCCTATATGATCCTTTTCTGCAAAGATTGGGGGCTGCATCCTCTTGACTTGTGGATCACTAGGGGATAGGATGCACCTTTGGAAGTCAACAATTGGGTAACATGACCTGCAATGAGATGTGGAGGAAGTAGTTATGCTTTAGCTGCAAGTAGCCTTGGGATCTTACATATAGGTGCTTGGGAAAGGGGCGAGTACATTGCATAGAGGTGTACTTCAACAACGGGGGAGAGCTTGATTTGTGCAAGGAGGTATAGAGTGTGGGAATTGGTTGACATTTTAGATCATCCTATTTTTGTCTTGCTTGAGGGTAAGCAAATTCAAGGAGGGAGTCCTTGTAATGTTCCCATTTTTATAGAGTGGTTTGTTAGTGTAGAAGTAGCATAGATGGGTGTGTTTGTAGTTTTTGCCTCAACAAAAGGGCGACAATATGGGTTATTTAGTTGTCAATTATTTGTGGGGGTTACTTGTTAGTTAGACACCTCCAATTATGGAAATGATTGCCATAACTTCAAGATCCCATGAAGGGGAGAATATAGGCAATGTTGGGAAGAAAGGGAGATTATCTTTGAAATCAAAAACCAAAAACCTCCTTCAAAGATTGATGCAACTTCATCCCTTGGTGCCTAGGATGGAAACCTATAGCTATAGTTTATAGCGAATTCTAGGGACAAAAACCTCCAACAACCATCATTATTACATAGCATTAGTAGTAAGGAGAGCAAGACATGAGGAGTTTTGGTGATTTGCTAGCACATTGGCAATTTTTTGAAAGTTTAATAAGTCAATGTGTGTGTTTGGTACACCTTGTAAGCTATACAGTTTGATATATTTCAATTTAGATGTGAATGTATGATCAAATGAAATTAAAGTTATTTGTTGCTGGAATATTTTTGGGCGCATTTGGTTTATTTTTAGTTTAGGTTGTTACATGAGGCACAAACCCAACCTAGCACAAGAGTTTGCCATTGGTCGATATGTAATTGTATTAAACAAATGCCCCCAAGGTGGGTAGTGGGCACAAAACTAAATGGAAATTAGCATGAGTATGCTAATTTTTCCATTACGTTTTGCTCCCACTTTGAGGTGCATGTGAATCTATCATGGGCATGCATTTCAAAGTATGTGGGAATTCTTAATGAACATGAAAAATTAATTATTTAGACACTTAAAAAGGATATAGGATGTGTATAAAATAAGGGATCATTCTTGAATTCTTCATTAATGTTCGTTGGTGTGAATGCTCCATACAAAGTTGCAAAACAAAAAAGGATTTGCAATGAGTAGCTTATACCAGAGAAGCATAAATCTGCAAAAAATTGCAGAAATCGAGATTTTTAAAAAATCGTGGCTGTTCCCGATTTTTTCAGCTTGAAAATCGTGATTTTTTGGGCTGCGTTGACCGCCCAAAAAATTGTTGAAAATCGCCTTTAAATCGCGTTTAAATCCTTAAAAAAAGGTGCAAAAAATAATGAAAAAAATGTGAACCCTAAAAAGTGCCAAAAAAACCCTAAAAAACGCGCGGTTTTTGATAAAATATGGGGTCGCCAATCGATTAACTCATTGCCTGCAACTGAGATGATGCGCGAACACCCTAAGGTTTGCTGCGACTGGAGATTGGACGCGTTTTTTGACCGCCGACTATCTTCACGTGAACCAGGTATTTTGCTTTTACCATACGTGACTATCTTCAAACAAACCGTGCTGTTATTTAGTATATATGGCTGTATACAAATTTATTGTTAAATATTTGTATATATGGCTGTATCTAGTGATGGGTAGAAGCATAAATTTGTATATATGGCTGTTCCCGATTTTTTAAAAAGTATATTATAATTTAAGTTTGTTGTAGAATTTGTTAATAAATTTAGTATATATGGCTATATCCACATTAAGTATACATATATAAATTTTCTATATAATTATATTTTAAAAATACATCCACTGTAATTATACATATTTAAAAAATTTATTGTTATATATGTAATTTAAAAAATAAGGGATTACATATATTTAATGTGGCTGTTCCCGATTTTTCTTGAAATATACTATATTTTTTTCCTTTTTTTCAAATCCGATTTTTTCCCCATTTTTTCACGATTTTTCAAAAAATCCTAATTTTTTGGTTTGCCGATTTTTTCCCCAAACAATTTTTGCTGCTATGGCTTATACCACACAATTGAAAAGGGTACAAATTTCAAATTAACGCATTTGCCTCCAATAAATGAGAGATTGAAATAGGTGCAAATTGCAAATTAGAGAGAGAGAGAGAGAGAGAGAGAGAGAGAGAGAGAGAGTTAATAATTTGATAATGTTTTTCTTTGCGACAATGTGATATGGCACGTTCAATACGATCATTTGATAAGACTCCACTTGATTGTAGAAAATATAACAAGTTCCTAGGTGATTGGTGATAGATCCTCACTCAATGTGAACATGTGATTGATCGAAGCTGTGCTTGGATACGATAATGAGTTCCTATGTAGCACAAGTCATTGCTTAAAATCTTGAACATGAAAAGCATTAGTGATAATAAATGTCCCTTTCAATTGGATGCAAGGAATTGAAGGAGAGGGATAAATGACATGAGATAAAGTAGTAAAATAATTGAATCATATAAGCATGTAAGTACATATAGCATCATAAATCATGTGAAAATATGTAATAATTTCTATGGTATGACAAGTAGATAATGGATATCAAATAATAATTTCATTGACACATAAAATATGTAATGTAAAAAAGTTTCAACCTATACAAGCATGTAAGATCTTAAATTGGTAATGAGCATCAAGGCATAATGTTGCTCCCAATATAGGCAATCTAATAGGATAGCAACATAAGAAAGTGTAAGCACATCTAATGATAAAGTATCAAAATAAGATAAGGCTCATAAGTTTAGTAGCATAAGCATGACAAAATGATAAGCATGGAGCAACAAACATGAAGTCATAAGTAGTCAAGCATGATAACAATCAAGAGAAGGAAACATAGGTGATGAGAAAAATGAATATGAATAGTTATTATATATAGGAAGGCATCATAGGTCACGAAAACGTAAGATCATGGTAAGATGTAAATAACCAAAAGGTGATAAAGTATGTGGAGAAACATAACAATGCACAAAAATTACCGTAATTAAATATGAAAGTGATAAAAAGAAAGCATAGATGTTAAACATGATTATGATGAACAAAAAAGGAATGCTCTCCAAGTGGGGAAAACAAAGTATAGATCACAATAAGAATAGGGAAAATTCCAATAATAATATAGAAGGTGAAATGAGAATAAGACAAAGTAAATGATTGATAATCTAGAAGGTGAAATGGGAATAAGAGAAACATAGAAAACAAGGCATAAGCAAAATGGCCAAAATTTAGGAACACAATTTGATGAAAACAAAATTCTATAGGTGTATAGAGTATAGGAGTGCTCAATGTCTCAAGGGACATAGTTGGCAATGTCCACCTCTAGGAGGTCATCCTCTTCCCAAAAGGTCTCATCACGACTTGCATCTTCATTGCTTGCTTTTTCAATTATGTGTATTTCTTCTTGGTATGAATTTGTACTTTTTGTAAACACACTATCAAGAGGTGGCACATTTAGTGTTTATTTTCTTTGCCATTTTTCTTGAACCTTTGAATGTGGTTGTGTAGGAAGAGATTGCATTTCTTACACCACAATACCAGTCTTGTGAATCCATGTAGCAGTGTTCTTGTCTTGACACTGGCTTTTGTATTGTTGATTCTTTAGTTTTCTTTGGCTGGATGAATGATGATGCATGCTTGTCTTTACCCTTTTCTGTCTTTTGTTTTTTTCTGTGCATGTAATTTTTTCTGATATACCTCATGAAGATCTATTTCAGCTTCATGTGGAGGTAGCTTTGGAGTTGGCATGCAAATATCTAAAGTGAAGTGACTCAATCTCTCAATGGGTTCATATGAATCATATGGAATTTTGACCACTCACTTGTAATGAACAAATTTTATACTTTGATGTACAGTTGAAGGCATTGCCTTTAAGTGTTCTAGCCAAGGTCTACTATGTAGTATAGAGAATCTGTTAGAAGAAGAAATCACATGGCACGATATTTAAACCTCTTTTGGTCCAATTCTAAGTGGTAATATAGTAGAACCCAATGTATGAATCAAATGTCTAGAGCGTAAGGGTTGGGCTTCAAATGTTTTGAAACAAGGAACTCCTCGATGCATATGTTACTTTACTTTGTAGGATTAACAAAGATATCACCAATGACATGATCATGTAACTCACCTAACACATAATGGACCATGATGATTATTGTGTAGGATCTTATCAGAAATTGTGATCAATGGATTATGAGGAGAGGAAGATTTGACTTGAGAAATTATTGTTCCCCAGAAAGGCATGTGTATATAATGTATCATGTGAATAGATGTAATAACCATCTAAAGTGTTATGGTTCATGGCAACATGGCAACAAAATCTTGTGTCTCAACATGATTAGTATGGTTAGGGAAGTATTGGTATTGGTATTGGTATAGACATGCAAATTTTGGTTTGGAGGTGCAACCACATGATTTCCATTGTTGTTCCTCTTCAAAATGAATCATGTTATTATACGTGAGATCTTGTTTTGTGTGTGTCAAGCCCATGTATGATGGAGTATGATGCCTTGGACCCTATGATCATGACAAAATGGTTTCTCATTATAATATTTTGGAAGTACCTTAATAGGATCCAATAGATGAATAGGGGGGGAAGAGTAAACAAGTTAGAGCTCAATAAGCTTTTAAGTTCATTGTCAAAGGGTTCCTATAATTTTTTAAACTCTCTAGGAGCAATTTGTTTGAAGGGATTACTAGTAGTAGCAACTTAATTAACATTTGCCTTCCTGTCCTTCTAATCATTGCTCTTAGAAATTAAGATCAAGTCTTTTGAGATTTTGAAGGATATAACAAAACATTAGGAGTTGATTACCCACATTTGAGAACATTTCTTGCCAGTAGCTTAGTATGACATGTTCATACAAATCCATGAAAGATGTGAAACTATTGAGATAAATACTATTGATAGTTGGCTTAAGCAATCCCTTGATAAAAATATTTTGCAATTCCAAATCATGCAAGGTATGATGCGATCTAGAACACAAGGACTGAAATTGTATGATAAAATTATTGATGCATTCATTAGGTCCTTGGGCACACTCAAATAAATTGGAAATAGTAACCTTAAGGCCCATGTTAGCTTTGAATTGCTTTAAAAATGCCTTGTTAAAATCAGAAAATGAATGTATAAACCCATAAGGCAATAAGCAAAATCATTCAATAACACAGTCTTCTAATTTTCTAGGGACAAGTTTAGTTATGAACTTATGAGTCCATCCTCATACATAAAGTCCAAACATGCAATAATGAAAAAACACAATGTTTGTTAAGGCCACCTTTGCCATCATACTTTGAAAAAAGATGTGATGCACAACCAATAGGTAGAAGATGCATAACAATTTTGAATGCCAATGGTGTGTTTCTAACCTCAATAAATTATTCATTGTCATGCTCCTAGGGCATAGTATCAATTGTTTTTCCAACTTTGTATTAAAATAATATTTAGTTTATTATTTAATGGTCAATATTGTATTTGTAAGATAAGATCGTTTCTTTAGTTTTCTTCTGTCTTTTTTAGAAACTTTCCATATTCATTATTTGTAAATCTCTATAAGATACTTTGTTAATATATCAAGATTTTTACTTTGTCTGTCTTTCATTCTGTTGAAATAGTACTATCTTTCGTTCTGTTGGCATAGTGCAACTAGGACAGTAAAGGGAACTAGAATGGTAACCAAAGAGAATTGGGCACCACTAGGATGTGTATATGTAGGAGCTACAAAAGAAACCATGGAAGAAGGTTGGGTACCGAGTATGTAAAGAGTGGAGTGAGGAATAGAATAGGGCATGGGAATGGATGAGGATATGTAATGGGGTGTATGTATGGGAATGGAATAGGATGTAGCTGTGTTAACCACTAGTGTGAGTAGGAATGACACTAGTCAAAGAAGTGGTAGGAACAAGAGATGTAGGAGTGATGGATTTGGTAAGGGGAATGTTAATGGGTTGGGAAGGAGGAGAAATATATGTGATAAGTGGCATGTGAGTTGTGGGTATGGTGGAGTAAAACCTAGGAGATAGGCCATATTGTGGAACAAAGTTAGGAGATGAGACAATAGTAGGGGAAGGCATAGCTGTGGATGGAGAAGGGAGGATAGATGCACTAGTCAAAGAGATAAGGGCAGCATCCTTAGCACGTATGGTTTTTTAAGTCTCCAACCCAAGTGGCCCATATCTGCTAATTGTATAAGGTTTTCAGTAGTGGCTAAGCTAGGAAGGTCATGTGCAAATTCTTGTTGAGCCACATATTTATCATAATCATATTCTTCATTTTTATTCTCAATGATAATAGTAGCAACATTGCTCATGGGAACATTAGTAGAGACACTAATTTCAATTGATTGAGACATATGGGGATTCATATGAACATTCCTTCACAAAGGAGGGTGTGATGGAAGAGACATTGGCTTACAAATAACTTGGAAAAGGAGAAAAACGAATAAATATTACCTCAGGGCTCATAAAAATCAGAAAATCAGTCAATAATCAGGTCTGAAACAAGTGTGAAATGGAAACCCTAGAGGCCAATGTAATGGTGGGTAAAAGATAAGATATATCAATGAGCCATAAAACCCTAACAAAGATATAGCTATGAAGAGCATAGAATATAAACCCTGACAAGATCTGAAAATATGATGAAGCAATCATAAAGTACAGATCTGAAAAACTCTACTGAAGTGCAATAATGTCGCACAACTTTAATCAGCTATTCCTTTTTCTCCTATATATTTTTGTAGTGCAATAATGTCGCACAACTTGTAACTAGACCTGTTCACTATGTAGCACTGTTGACACCATCACCATATGAAGTGTTATAGTTCTTTATTTGTGTTACTTTCCTTTTGATCTCTTTGACTGCAAGAAACTAAACATGGATTTCTAATTGATCTGGCCATTTACCTGTACATGTTTTATATTCAAGTAATGAAATTTCTTAAATTCCGAGCCTTATTGCATTAAGCACCTAATCTTATATGCTTGTTTTGAAAATGTTTTTGATTTGTATATACCAGGCATGCTGAGGTGACAATCAACAGTTTTAGGAAGAACTCAGGAGGAGGGCATGAACAAAGTTGTAGGGCAGCCTGTCATTTGTCCAGATTTAGTGTTCTTGGTTCTGATTCTTGTCCTACCATGTTTCCTTGCAATTGTATCAGAGCTAGGTATGATAGTGGCGTAGGGGACATCATGTAGGGTGCAGCTTGAGGGGTAGTGTTGGATGTGACAATCCAATCTCCTAGATAAAAAGCTAGAGTGGAATGGTAGCTTAGTTCTACAATAGCCATAGGTTGTCTAGATAGGGTTGTCCTTGCTTCATAGTTCCATGGGGATGCGTCCCCCCGAAAAATGGGCCGTCTCGGAGACGGGGGCGTTTTTGAGACGTGGAGACGTCAAGGAAACATCCCCCCCGCCGTCTCCCCATCCCTTCGTTTTCTCCTGAACATTTCCTTGAAAAGGAGACTTTGTTGCGTCTCAGAGTCTTTTGGGCGTCTCCACTTGGAGTCTTCTGGGCGTCTCCAAGACTCCAAGTTTCCCACGTTCCCTATTAAAATAACGGTTTTTAAAAAAAAATTAAGAAACAAAGATTTACAATTTTACATAGTCAAATTTAAAGTTTAATAATAATATAAATTTTTAAGACTTCACTAAAGTAAGTGTAAATTAAATTTTTTTGTTTTATTTCTCATTTGACATTCTACCCGTGTGTCCCTGAGAGTGACCATCTGGAGATTGCGCAGGGAGTCTGAGAAGTGCGACTGCATCTGGAGAGCTCAATATTCATCAAATTTCTTTAAGGGTGGCATTATTAGTAGGTATGTTGCATTTTAGGTTTTTATTTTTAATTTTTTTTTTGCATTTTGAAAACCCATGACGGGCAAGGGTACGTTGCAATAGGGAATAAAAATCTGAGTGAATCCCTCAAAGGGATGTCAGCTCATGGAAGGCGATGAATCGCCTTCCATGAGCTGACATCCCTTTGAGGGATTCGCTCAATAGTTAATAGAACTGTTGACCAAATGCCTCAAACGGATGGCAGTTCTATTGAGCGATGTCAGCTCATGGAAGGCGATTCATCGCCTCTTCCATGAGCTGTCATCCCTTTGAGAGATTCGTCATTCTTCCAATCGATGACCCATTTTAATAAATAAAATTAAAAATATTAATTGTTTTCAATTTCCATTTTCCAATAAAGTTTATTTATAATTTTATGGTCTGCAAAATGAAAATCCAAAATGTGGACGCACAAGCAAGGCATGTGAACTGTTTGACTGAATGCATCAAGGGTTGATGAATTTAGTCAAACAGTTCCAATGCCTTGCTTGTGCTTCCACATTTTGCAGACCAGACCACATTTTTTATGCTTATCTTGCAATATTGCAATCCATGAGACCACATTTCTTTCAAGTTTCAAGTTTCAACTTTTAAGTTTTAAATTTCTAAGTTTGAGACTTTGAGTTTATAGGTCTGATTTTTTTTTTTTTACATCATAGGTCTGATTATTTTTTAACATTTTTTTTGCAGCATCATCATCATAATGAGTTCACACAACAAAAGTGATGATGGACCAGAAATTCAAAGTGCAAATGATTCATTAGATGATCCTGACTTTCAAATAGGAGGGGAGGCCGAGGGTGAAGTTCAACAAGAAGTACAACATGGCTCAGCCTGAAATACTCAAACTACCGCAAGTTCCATTGGTAGTAAAGATAATAGCTGCCCTTCAGAACTCCTTCAAGAATGGGCCAAGGGCCCCTTTGATCCAAAAAAACCTTTAAAACAATTTGCATCCAATGTAGCAACAAAGCTTGGGGAAACTGGGGGCACTAGATTATGGAAGTGTCATATGTGTAAGCTTACATGGTTTGGCAGCATTACAAGAATTAATGCACATTTTCTTCTTATTTGAGGCAAAGGTGTAGATGTATGCAAAGTTGTGGCAAGTAACTTGATGTACAGGGCTGAAATTTTAAAATTATGGGGTTGTAATGAGGATGAAGTGCCTACATCTGCCACATTGCAACATAAGAGTATGGGTGATCAGATTTCAGCAGTGTCTACTTCTACTTTGCAGAGTCAAAGGCCACCAAATCCGTTCAGTTCAATTGCAGCAGAGCCTAGGGGGAAACGTAAGATGGCATCTTCACAACCTTTAGCAGATTTATTCAATGTGCAAGCAAAGGATGAGGTAGATGATGCCATTGGCAAATTCTTCTTTGCCAATGGCATTCCATTCCACGTGGCTCGCTCTCCTTATTATAAGGAAGCTGTGTCAAAGATAATAAGGGCAGGACAATCATATGTGCCACCAGGGGAGAATAAATTGAGGACAACAATCTTGGATCAAAACTATTCCAAGATTAATATTTTGATGGAGAAGATGAAGAGAACCTGGGTTACAAGTGGATGCAGCATAGTCATGGATGGGTGGACGAACATTAGGCATCGTCCACTCATCAATATCATCATCACATCTATAGTAGGCCCTTATTTC
The DNA here is from genome assembly GCA_007258455.2 of Sequoia sempervirens. NCBI lineage: Eukaryota > Viridiplantae > Streptophyta > Pinopsida > Cupressales > Cupressaceae > Sequoia > Sequoia sempervirens. Next base: position 167,123 of record VDFB02366620.1, read on the forward strand.
CTTAGGGCTATTGATTGTTTAGGGCATAGCAAGGATGCCCATTATCAGTTTCAGATCCTCAAGGATGCTATAGAGGAGGTTGGGCCACAAAATGTGGTGCAGGTAGTGACAGATGCGGCCCATGTGTGCAGATCTGCAGGAGGTTGATTGAGGCAGCCTATAGACATATTTTCTGGACTCCTTGTTGTGTGCATGCTATGAATAATGCACTTAAGGACATGGGTAAAATCAGCTGGATCAAATCTATTGTCAGTGATGCTAGAGATGTGCAGATGTTTATCTGCAACCATCATCATTCCCATGCACTTTTCAGGTCCTTCTCCAAGAAGGAATTCTTGAAGCTTGTAGAGACTTGCTATGCATCATACTTTATTCTCTTGGAGAGGATGCTTGAGTTGCAAGAGCCATTGCAACTAATGGTAATGACAGTAGAATGGAATAGATGGCCTGAGTCAAAGACACATCAAGGATTGAGGGTTAAGGAGGTGGTGAAGAATGATGTCTTTTGGGTTGATGCCAAATATATTGTATCCATCATTGAGCCAGTCTTCAAAGTTATTAGATTTGGGGATTCTAATGCACCTTCCCTTGGAGAGGTATACGAGTGCATTGATTCCATGCTTGATCAAATGAAGGCTAAAGTGCGAGAGAAGGACCCCACAATGCAATTCTACACCGAGCATATTTATCCAATCATTCAGCATAGATGGGAGAAACTCAACACTCCCTTACACATGGCTGCCTACGCATTGAACCCAAAGTGGTATGTGCCACGTCCCGGCAGAGTGACACCTATGGAGGATGTTGAGGTGAAGGAAGGGTTCATGAAGGCCATTGACAAAATGTATGATCCTATAGAGGCCAGCTTGCTTCGTACTGAGTGGACAAAATTTGCTACTCTTTGGGGATATTCAGAGGCAGCCAAAGTAGATTTGGAGACTATGTCACAGGAGGACCCCAAGTTGTGGTGGACTATGCATGGGCCTAGATCTTTGATTACTACTCTAGCCATTCGTTTGCTGTCCCAGGTTTCTAGTTCTTCTGCTTCTGAGAGGAACTGGTCCACTTATAACTTCATCCACTCTGTTAAGAGGAACAGGCTCACTTCTAGGAGGGCAGAGAAGCTTGTGGCTGTCCATAGTGCCTTACGTCTCATTGATCGCAACACAACTACATACAAGGAGAGTCCAACAGCCAGATGGGATGTAGAGCTAGAAGAGCCAGCACAGATAGATGATGATGCTACACAGACAGGGCTGGTTGGTATTGGTTTAGATGAGCTTGAGCATTTGGGGTCCTCGTCTGATGGTTCCATGATGAGGAGATTGGCATGGAGCTTGGAGTTGGAGATGATTAGATCATTAGAGGCTTCAAGCCATTAGCTATTTAGTATTTAGTATTTTGTTTTTGAAGTTTGAAGTTTGAACACTATTAGTGTTGTGTAGATAACTTGATACTTGATTGTAATTATGAATCATGACTATGAAATTTTGAAATTCAAATTATGAAATAGCTAGTTCTCATTCCAATCACAATGTCTATTAAGTTACAAGTATATTTTCATTGTTTCAATGTTCACTAGTTCAATGAAATTATTGCAATGTGTTTAAACTCTAAAATTTACTTATTCCTTAGGCTTTTACAGTTATACATCTTTTTATAACTAATTTTTCAAGTACTATATGTATTTCAGCGCACCACTCCCCCGCCGTCCCCCCTCCGTCCCCTCGCCGCCCCCAAACTTAGGCCCCCTACCCCCTACCCCCGCGCCCCCGAAACCCGTCTCTTGCCGTCCCCCCGTCCCTGTCCCCGAAACTTGGTGGAACTATGCAGCTTGCTTTGATTCATAGCCTCTTCATCTTTTCCAATTTTTTTAAGCAGATGACAAATTTGGAGTTAATAATTTCTTCTTATCTGATTGACAGCATTGGTTTGCCAGAAATATAACAAGAAGTGAATTTTCTCTCATGCCAGTTAATTGTTATTGTAAAATGTTCTCCATGGTAGCCAATCAGCTTTCTGGACCATCAGTTGATTGCCAATTTGAATAATGTTTCTATTCCTTTTAAGTTATTGATATGCTCAGTTTATCATGAGTCTCCTTTGGTGTTGTCTTGAAGGCTAATATGATCCTTTATAGTGTTGTCTATATGTGGTATGGAAATAGAAAAGAGCATTGCCAATTTGAATAATGTTTCTATTCCACAAGATATTACAAGAAAAATCCAAAGAGTCAGAGCTTAGCTCATGTCTTGAAGAATGAGAGGAGAGGCACCTCAATAAGTAGAGGTGAGAAGGAGTTAGAATGTAACTCCCAACTCAATGAATGCCACCATTCATCTATGTGTGTGCAAAGTGTCACCTCTTAAGGAGGTGGTTACAAATATTCCTTAATAAAGGAATTAAAAATAAGCCATCCTCACACATGTGTGAGATGACAAAAAGACAAAAGACTTGTAGGGATTCCTTTGGAATATTCCTACAAGTTAATAAATAATTACAATTAAAGAATAACCTTTACCAAGTAAAGATTAATCTTCTAACAAATAGCATGGCAAGGATGAGAAGGCTTTACTACGATTATGGTAACCATCTGACATTGTTTCGAATATTGCAATGCCATAAGATTCTGAAAATTTATGGTAACCATCTGACATCGTTTCTCAGAATATTGCAAGGCCATAAGATTCTGAAAATTTCATTATGTTGTTGAAAGAGAATTTTGCATTAGTATGTAACGTATAACTACTCCAAGAGCCCACTAGGATGGGCTTTTCTAGAGAATGTTATAGCATCGGTTATTGTACTCTGAAATGCTAGGCAGACCCAAGGATATGTGAACTGTCTGTTAAGGATTTTGATATATACAAATTACATTAGTAGGGAAAGAATTGTTACTGTTTCCAAACCTCCTACAAGAGCCTCACTTCTATGATTATCGCCATTGTATTTCCAGTAATGGTTCCATCTTCTGTTGTGTATTTCCAGGTATATGATGAATCCCTTGGTGCCTCCAAGCTTCCTTGCCAAACATAATAAATAAATAAATAAAGAAACTATGTTAATGTCCATACATGACCAAATAGGTCAATGGGGCAGTACAAGTACAACTAGCTTAGAGTAGCAGTTCAATATGTCTCCGATGAAGTATAAAGAAAATAAAAGCAGCACAACAATAATCTGGCAAAGATGAGATTAGTGCAAAACCAGGCACATGTCCATCTCTCATTGTTTGCATGAAGCTTAAATCTTGCATACAGGTTTTGCAGCACTTTTTTTTTTGTAGGGTGCACATAATATGCAGAGTTTGTTGATTCTGTTAAATACTTGCCTTTTTTTCCTTTAAAATTTAAGCTTTTTAATTTTACTCATAAAGATTGTTGCTATTAGCAGGTACTGTACCGGCCATACATGCTGATTGTCAAACATGGCTGCCTCCTGCTCCGAAAGTGGAAAAACCTCGATCTATCTATAATGCAGCCACCTTAGCATACTTGGGAGATTGTATTTATGAGGTGCATATCTCTCATTTATTTTTTGTTTTATCACTATTTTTTTTTCTCCTGATGATAATTTGGTAATATGATATTGGATGTATGAATTGTGTTTCCAATTTCCATCTTGATGAAAATCAAATTTATAAGAGCGTGCACAGAGAATAGTTTATCTTCTGCACTTGAACTTACAAGCAGACTAGTACGCCTTCTGCTTTGTTGGTTTTGATATATCGCAGATCACTTGTGTTTGTAGTGGTTGAACTCCTATTTGTTTAATATACAACTGACAATAGTGCAAATATATTTCAATACAAGATCATATATCTAACAGTCAGATTGTATATGAGAGTGTATGCTTTTTGTCGATTCCCTGTTCTAGTTTGGCCTTGGTTGAGTTACCTTCTTATTATGTCAGTTTCTGATTTGAGCAATGTAGTTCCATGCCTTGTTTATTAACTCCTGAATGAAAATTTCAATATCTTTATAATATAGGTTGGTGCTATCAGGGAACATTATCATGTCCCATTGTGTTAAAAACTTAAAATAGAACTCTTGTTACCGAATTCAGTTTTCTTATCCATCCACAATTAGAGTGAAGGTGTATCATTTTAATAGTGGAAAAGCTAACGCCTGACACTTCTAAAGCACAACTTTTATGAACATATCTTAAAATTTTATTGATTTATTTTTTCTACTTGTCAAGATTGACAATTCAGGTTTTTTTAGCTGAAATAATTTCTGTTGTAGTAAATCTCCTTACATTTTACATTTTTATTTTATTTGTCAAAAAACTGCTTTATGGCAGATTTATCATTAATGCAAGAAGAACACATTAGCTTCAACGCTTTTGGTAAAAGCATTTATGGTATTTGCCATATTGTTGTTGGTCCACTAGGAATAGTTCACTGCCTCTTTAATCTAGAGGACAAGAATAAGCAATGTAAAGTGGTAACTTGTTAGTAATATATGGGTTTCTCATCTAAAATTGATATTTTTGAGGAGAAAAAGTAGTATATAAATTATATAAATACTGAAAAGTTTAGGACCTGGTGTAGATCAGTTCAGAGAAGGTTTTAGATATCAATCATCTAAATATACAAGAAGCAAACAAGCTTGTGGTCCAAACAAGGAAATAGAGATAAGATGTGAACTAGACCACTGTCTTTTTGAATCTCAGTCGCATAGCGACCATAGCGACTGCCAAAGTAGCTTTCTTTAGCTTAGGCTAGAGCTAGGAACTGACTTTCTTCTCATGTCTGAACTCCCCACGCATTTGATAATTTATGGGGTGATATCAAAGAAGAAATACAGGACAGGGGAGAATAAGTCAATTGATTCAGGTCTCTTCATCAAATCAGAGCAAATTAATTAGTAATCTTGAATGGGATACAATGTCTAGAATCCTCAGAAATTATCCTCCTTGTTTCAATCTTAACTATATTTTTATCCAAATAGCCCTATATTTATCGTATGCAAATCCTTGTTTTGTTACAAAAATTGGGGGAAGTGGGGTCAAGTGAGTGAAATTTCAGTGAAAATAATGTTAGAAATGCCATTGGCAACAGCTGAGCCCAACTGATGAGGAAGTGGTGTGCAAAATTTACAAGAGAAATTTTGAGACGTGATATGAGGAAATAAATTGAATTCCATTGGATAATGCTGGTGGGGTCCCATCACTTCACCAACATGTGAAAAGGATTTCCCAGTATGTATACAAAATGGGTCACATGTGCACAATATTCTTTATTGAAGTCACAAGTCTTGTTTCAGTGTTAGCTTCGATGGCACATTTCTGTAGCATAAAATTTGAGAAGTATCAGAAGGGTTTCTAACTCTTAAGCATACTGAAAAGCGAAATAAATTCTTCTTGACCTCTCTTAGAAACTCTATGAATCTCCTTTACAAGAATTTTTTCATGTTAGAAGGAGCAACAAGAACTGAGTCTGCTACAACTTTAGATCTCTTAGAGGCCTTCAAAATTGAGATTGTTTGAGATTTTATTAATTAGTGAAGTTTGGGGACATTGGATTATTATATTCCACTGTTTAAGTTATAATACATAACACTTTTTTTTGTACTTTATGTTGAGTGTATGGAATTTCCAAACTGGAAATTTTGGGTTAAAGAATTTCTACCAGTCGAAGTGCAGAGAAAGGTCAGGCAATTTAATCTGTCACAAGTCATGCAGTCTTTGTGGGTAAAGAATATTATATTGTCAAGTATTATACGTATATTATGTAGAAGTTGACAAGGACCTGCATTAGTTGTGATTTAACTCTATGACAGACTGTAGAAAGAAAGAATGAAATTGTATTAACGTCCACAGATTATATTCTCTTGTTAAAGGAGACTATGGAGGTTATCCTCATATAAGGCTAGTTATATGGTAAAGCATGTCCTGAAGACTAATATTACTGCATCTTTCATCTTTCACATTGGAATATTGTGCCACTCTTCCATAATTCTATCCTTCTTTTGTGTAATCTGTTCCTGCTATTGGTTTAGATATTATCAGATCTATATTATAGTTCAATTTTTCTGACGGTTGTTTACATGTCAACAAAATTTATTTCTGTATCCTTCATTAGCATTGAATATTATGGTGCTACTTGGGGGGAAAGATTTTGTGTTGACAAGAAACATTATGATGTTTGGCTGACGATAGTATATTTTATGTTCATGATTGATATGCATGCCATAATGCAAGTGGATGTTGCTATCGTCCTTTGAGTAGAATGATTAAAATAAATTTTCACCATGAGCATGTACCATCAAGATTCAATATATTATATCCACATGGAAGTTCATAAAAATTGACATGTGGGTTCTGCTCCTCTTTTTCACCATTGAGTGTCACATTAAAACCGATAAGGTTAAAAAATAAAGCAAGATATTGCTCTTAAATGCCATTTACTATTTATAGAAAGAATTATGACTGACATTTTGATACAAAAAACTTAAAAAGTGTCCGTCAGTTCAGAATAAGTGTTGATAAAATCCTATTGCTTGGCCATAAATGTAATAGGAAGAAGCATGACCTTTTCTGATATCATCTTTCAGTCACCATCGAAACACAATTTTTTTTTGTCTGTTTTGCCATAAAATAAAAACCCAGAATTTGTAGTCATGCTTCAGGGTTGACACAACTTAAGAGATGAGTGCATGAGCACCTAATAAAATGAAAATAAAAGTAAAACAATAATAAGTCATAATTGTAATAAATATGAACGATATAGTCATTCAATCAAAGAGGCATATTGTATAAAGTTTAAACAATCCTATCAAATGACAATGTAATCATTTATTTCATATTTACCACTTTTAATTTTTGTAGTATCTCAGTATGGATTAATCAGCACACTTTTGTGTCATACATATGGAAGAAAACAAAACTATTGGAAACAAAACGAATGCTTACTATCTATACTTATAGACTTGAAGATGTTATTTATTATTTAACATATATCTATTATTGGGAAATTTTTGTATGGAACAGGGGCTGCTCTGAAAAAAAATTTCTTTAATTCTGAACCACTTCTGGATTTTCATTACACCCTTGAATGACATTGCAAACTTAAAAATCTTATATTTTTTTTTCTTTTAGACTTTTACTAATAGTCAGTACTTGGGCAACTTTTATAGAGTTTACAACTGCCTAAAAATAATTGAATAAAACAATAAAATTAAGTGCCCTTCATGTTGTTTTCCAACTAGGCAAGTAAAGCTTAAAAAACATTAAAAATAGGTGTCCAAAAACAACTCCAAAAAATTGAGATTGACTTCACCTAAAATGAATGACTAATTTATAGATAAAATCCCATACATTATCTTCCTAAAAATAGCTGCACCTAAATTTCAAGCAAACTATAGAATGTATGAAAACATCTACAGAAGCATAAGACTTCATCAAAACCATTGTTATCTTTGCCAAAAATTGGGATAATTTCAGCAGCAACTAAGACTTTAGTAGTAGCAGTTCAACTTTGTCACCATTAGTAGTTTGAATTTGTCAGCATTGCTTCGTCGACATCTCTTTTCCAACAATGTTTTTGCCAATTTGACATCAGATCTACTGACATTCCGTCGAATCCTTGTATTGGCAACTTTGTCTTCAAATCTGAGTGTATTATCTCTCCTAGTCCTTTAGTCATAATATTTGCTGATTGTTCTTCTGACTTGAAAACTAAATTTTAACTTTCATGTCTTGTACCCACTCTCTTATGTAATGACACTTCAATTCTTTGTTTTGTCCTTGCATGAAATTGAATTGTTACTCACTTGTATTGCTCCATCATTGTCACAAAGTATCACTGGAATATTTCTTTGTTCTTATCCTAGATCTTCCATGTTTTTTCTCTTCTTACTTATGCCCTTGCTATGTTCATTTTTTGCTTTTTCCTTGACTGTTCCGTCGATTTCCATTTCTTTGGGAGTTTTTGCTTTGTTTCTGTTTTCTTTGTAACTTCTGTCCTCCTTTTCCCAGTAGCTTTTGTCTTTATTTTCTCTAACTTCACTCTCCTCCTCTGCCTTCATATTGTGTTCCAATTTCTTCAACATCTATTTTTTATCGTCCACTTAGACAAATATCCTACTGAGCATCTATGTTATTGAGTTCTTTGATTTTGCTCCCCATATTGCAAAAATATGATCTTAGTTTAGGTATCTAGGATGGCCTGGGGTTTTCCCAAGGGCTGGCCCAGGCAGGGCCCATAGGGGACTTGGTGTGCTTAGGTTGGACCTTGGGCAAACCCTGGTCTATCTTGGGGGAAAAACCAAAAAAATTTTCAAATAATTAAAAAAGAATGTTGTATTGTTCATTACATACTATGAGCTGTTTGTGTCATGCTTCAATTGCAGCCTTCTTTCTGTTTGCTATCCAGATGATGTTTGCTCCCCTTCTCAACTCAGCTTGACACTTGTAGAGGATCGAAATAAAGAGATGTGTGGGGGCATATATGCATACATGTCTTTGAAGTTTGAAGTTTTAACATTCAACGGTGGATAGCATTATTTATTCTATTATGTGTATTTATAATATCATGTCTTTTGCATATCTATACTATTATTTATAGATTATGGTCTACAAATTATTATTATAATTATATTTTTATATAATATAAGTATATTATTATATATTTATAATAATAAATATATTATTTATATTTTATATAATACAACAATAAATATAATTATAGTATTAACTATTATAAAATAATCATACATTGTAAAAAATCTGTTATATTTATATATTTTTAATAGAGTATTATGTTATAAAATTGTATATTTATATTAAATCTAATATATTTAATATGTATATTATTATATATATTATATCTAATTTATATACATTCGACCGTACGAGCATGGGAAAAAGCTGCCATATTGTGAACCCAAACTTTGAACTTGTCCCCAAACCTTGACCTGAATTGACAACTTAGCTGAGCATCTATGTTTGCTATATTTTTCTGCTCAGCCTCTACTTGTGTAATGACCTCTCCTTTCACTCCCTCTAAATTTTTCTCTCATGGTGAGCCTTCTTCGAATTTTCAGATCAACCTAATTTTTGTCCAAATTGTTATCTTCCTCTATAGCTTTGACAATACTTTCCTTCTTGAACTTTGCCTTCTGTACAGTTTTTTGCTTAGGTTTGACATTTTCCTACTCAGACTTTACAATCTCCACCATTGCTTTTTGATTCATTGCTTAGTATGTTCCACCTCATTGTTTGAATGAAATGTGTTATTAACCAATCCATCATTTTCATTGCTTTTTCTTACTTGACTTCTTATTAATCTTATTTCAGAATGCTTATCTATTTAGATTTGGAGGATGAGTTTTCCTTACCTTGTAACTTTGTGTAACAACATTGCTTGAACTTGATGTAGTTTTTGAACTTCAAGCTTTTTCTTCTTGATTCCAAATTAGTCCTTGTCTTACTGTTTCTTTTCCTTTCTTCAAGTGATTTGTATAGACACCTCCTTGAACAAATATAGTGTCTCTTGAAATAAAGTTTTTCCTACCTTGAAGGGAATCAAATTTATAGGCTTTGCTTTCTGCACTAAAAACTATAAATATGCATGCTTCGCTTTTTGCATCCAATTTCTATCTTTTCTCATCATCAATGTGAACATAAGCCAAACAACAAAATACAAACAAAGAATTAGGCTCCTATTCATGATATAAACAACAGTGTTAATTGCTTCAGCCCAAAACGTTCTATCCATACTCTTTGCTTTTAGCATGCTTATTGTTGATTCTATTATTGTTTTGTTCTCTTTTTATGCAACTCCATTTTGTTGCAGTGTACAAGATGCCGTTAATTGTCTCATGATTCTATTCCTTGCATAAAATTCATTAAATTCTTCTGAACATAATTCACTTCCTCTAATTGTTCTTAAACACTTTATGTATCTTCTATTTCTTTTTCTACTATAATTTTAAACATTTTGAATGCTTCAAAAGCATCACTCTTATTCTTCAAAAAATAAATTCATACATATCTACTACAATCATCAATAAATGCAATAATGTTGTGCTTCATACCTATGCTTGCTTTGGACATAGCACCACACAAATTTGAATGAATAAGCTCCAATTGCTGATTTGCTTCATGCAGTTCTGGGCAACTTGTCCTAGTGGTTTTTCCAAGTGCACAACCCTCGTACACTTCCTTTCCTCTTGCTTGAATCTTTGGTAATGCATGTGCCATATTTTATTGATACAATATATACAATCCTGGAAAAGTAAGGCGTCCATTACCTTGGTGCCATAATTAACTTGCATCCTCAATAGTAGTATTGTAAACATTTGATTCACTTGCTTTGATTCTCAATGGGAACATTCAGTTTTTTGAGAGCTCTGTAGTAGCAATCATCTTTCTTCCCTGCCTCTTATCATAGATAGGGCAAATTTTATCATTGAATGCAAGTTTGATTCCTTTCTCAACTAGTTGTCCAACCCTCATCAGATTATGCGTCAGTTGTGGTGAGTGACATGTACCAACAATTTTTGCTTTTCCTTGTGTACTTATATCCAATTTTCTTTTTCCACAAACTTCATGAGCTTTATTATCACCCAATCTTACTTCACTTTTAAAATTTTCATCACTCTTTGAAAATGCCTCTTAACAATTCGTCATATGATTAGAACAACCCGAATCTAGAAACCATACATCATTGCTTGTGTTTTCAAGTTTGTTGCATGAAAGAGAGTACTGTGGTTGATCTTCATCTTTTCCTTGCTTTTGACTTTAATTTATATTATTTGTGTATTCTTGTGGACAGTTTTCTTTTCTTCCTTCATTTAAATTCTTGAATCTGCAGTCTATCTTTATATGACCAAATATCCTGCAATAATTGGCTATCTTCCTGTATCAAATCTACATCCACCCAAAAACCAGAGCCTCTACTTTGTCCTCTTCCTTTGGAGTTTGGAGTTCTCTGCTTTATTGCCTTGAGGAAAACTAGTACTCGATCCTTGATTATTATTGATATTTGCCTTTGACTTAGGTGCTTGATCTAGACCACCCATACACTTTATCTTCTCTCCATGAGTAAGTAATGATCCAATCAGCACTTTAACCTTTAAAGCATTTAAATTGTTGCACTCATCTGAAGTAATAGCGAGATGCATCCACTTGGGTGTAAGAGATCTCAAGATCTTTTTCACAACCACATCATCTTTTACTGCCTCCTCATATGTTCAGCTTATTCACTATGTTTGTCACTCAAACACAATAAACTTCAACTTTTTCATTATCTTTAATTCTTCAATTCTCAAAGTTCATTGTCAGGGTTTGAAGCTTTGTAATCCTTACCTGATATGTATCTTGATATGCACTTTGTAAAGCTGTCCATACTTCCTTTGATGTCTTGCAACCTGCAACTTTTGGATAAATAGTTGGACTTATAGCCTCTAAATGTAGAAAAATGCTTGAGTATCATTTTTCTCCTCTTCTTTCTTCTATAACTTATCTTATGCATTCTATTTTGAGGTTTAGCATACCCACTTGCTCCTATGTCCCCTACACCTTTCCTTAATACTCTTTTCAATTGGTTTCTCCAATAATCAAAATTATCACCTTTAAATTGTGGAACTGGTAGTATTCCATTGTTAGTAGCAGGATCTTGAACTGTGGTGAAGGAGCTTTAGATCTGAACTTGTCTAGTGTAACTCTCACTTGCACTAATAAACACTTGTGCTGATAAACCCTCTCTTAAAAATTATGTATGGAATAGGGGCTACTCTGAAATATATTCTTTTATTCTGGACCGCTTCTGAATTTTCATTACAACCTTGAATCACATTACAAACATTAATATCTTCTGATTTTTACTTCTACTAATAATCAGCACATGGATGACTTTTTTAGGGTTTACAATTACCTAAAAATAACTGAAACGAAACAACTAAATTAAGTGGCATTCGTGCTGTTTTCCAATTGGGCAATTAAAGCTTAAAAAACATGAAAAATAGGCATCCAAAAACAGTAGATTGCCCTCCTATAAATGGCTCCTAAAAATACCAAAAAACAACTTGAAAAAATCTGTGATCAATTTTCATGTAAACTAAGCAACTAATTTATAAGAATATACTATAAAATATCTTCCTAAAAATAGTCACGCCAAAATTTCCGGTGAACTGTAGAATGTATGAAAATGTCTTCAGCAGCATAAGACTTCATCAGCAACTGCTATTATTTTTGTCAGCAACTGAGCTAACTTCAGTAGGAATTTAGACTCCAGCAGCAGCGGTTCAACTTCATGAGCATCACTTAATTTCATTAGCATCACTTCATCAACATCTCTTATCCAACAGCATTCAGCTGATTTGACATCAAATTTTCCTACAATTAGTACTTATTTATTGGCTTTCAAACCAAATCTTCTCTCTATGGCAATGTCAAATAAGTTTTATTTCAAGCTTTCCTTAATAAATAGTTATGGAAACAAAATGAAAAAACACATTCCAAAATGTAAATGTTAATCAAATCTTATCAGATTGTATCCTAAAAGAACCTATGGAAATTCTAAGTTTGAAATTTTTTTCTAGAATTCTAAGTCAGATTTATTTCTTTTGTATCAAATGTGCTGATTGCAGAACATTTATAGATTTCGATGTCTTGCAAATAAGGGAATGAAGTCCCATTTATATGTGGGAGACACGCCTCAAGGAGAGACGCGTCTCATGAGCGCGCGGGCTCCCTTAACAACCGAAACCATTTGGTGTTATCCATAGACTAAGATGTGTGTATTTAACAAACAGCAATCATCTAATATGAATTCCGATTTATCCATTTGCAAATTTCGATCATCATCATCTGAAATTCGAATAACTTATTTGATGGTTTTATATTTTAAGAACAGTTTGGTTAAATATAAATGATGATGATGCATGAATGCAATCATCATTTATATCTGACCGAAGCTATCTTAAATCAACACTCCCTCTTAGCTAGGGAAGATATTCCAAATCAAATAAGTGGAGATATCACCTTCACACGTGATATCGAAGATATGATATGTTTTCTCAAGATTGTCAAGTCACATGACATTCTTCATAATCACATCTTCATTATGGTATGTGCACTGACATCAAGTCACATGATGTCTACCATAATAATTCATGGCATATCCACGGATATATATAGTTATCCACCATGATTATCTCTTAAGGATCACAATGATCTTCAAATGACATCAAGTCCCATGATATCCATCAAAGTGTCCAAGAGATACTATCATGACATGTCCACAGATATCAAGTCACATGATATCTATCATGATAGTTCAACTCAACATTGTAGAGTCGTCACTTTACAATGTCACATACAAGTGTTCATTATTAGAAAGATCGTCACCTTTCAATAATGTACACAGGGGGAGCGGGCCCATAAGGTCATGGAGTCACACACATGACAAAAGAGTTTACACATTAAACATCTTTAAATATATTAGTACAACTTCTAAACAATTTTGAATTTCAAACATAATATCAAATTACATTTCAATCATACCAAGCTTCTTCCTGAAGTGTTCAACCTTGATTCGGGAGAGAGGTTTGGTGAGAATGTCTGTTGTTTGATCATTTGTACTAATATACTCCAACTGATCACATTCCTTTCTACCATGTCTCTTACATAATGGTAGGGGATCTCAATGTGCTTAGATCTATCATGGAATACTGGATTTACAGAGAGTTTGATGCAACTCTGATTATCACAATGAATGATAGTAGGATTTTCAATTATCACACAAGCAATTGGTAGGATTCAAGGAGCTCATACAAAGCTTCCCACAAGCAATTTCCGAGCCATATTGCTTCTCTTTCCCCCATAGAGGCTACAATGTATTCAGCTTCTGTCGAGCTTTGAGCTACTAAAGACTGTTTTCTGCAGATCCAAGAGATCATAGCCGATCCCAAACTGAAGCAACATCCTGATGTGCTTTTCCGATCGGTTACACTTCCAGCCCAATCTGAATCAGAGTATCCATGTAGATCTAGTTGATTATTTTTGTAAAGAAGACCATATCCAATAGTGCCTTGAAGATATCTCAATATATGTTTCATAGCCATAAGGTGAATTTCCTTTGGCTCACACATGAACTGGCTTAGAGCATTCACTGCATAGCAAATATCAGGTCTGGTGTTAACCAGGTACATCAATGATCCAATCATTTGTCTATATAGAGTGGTATCTGCACACTTAGATTCTGCTGCTGCTTCTTTTAGTTTGTGAAGGTTGGTTTCCATAGGTGTAGACATGGGTCTACAATCCAACATTCCAAATCTCTTCAGAATATCAATAGTATACTTCCCTTGGTTTAGTATGATGCCATCTGATTTCTGCCATACTTCTAAACCTAGGAAGTAGTGTAAGATGCCCAAGTCTTTCATGTCAAACTTTGAAGTTAGATCCTTCTTTCCTTGAGCAATGAGGTGATCTTCTCCTGTTATCAGCAGGTCATCAACATATAAAATAATTATTAACATATCACCTTTAATTACCTTAAAGTAAAGATTTGGGTCTGCATCATTCTTGGAGAATCCTAGTCTCAAGAGGTAGCTGTCAATTCTTTCATACCAGGCCCTGGGAGCCTGTTTAAGTCCATACAGTGCTTTCTTTAGTCTGCATAGATGTGAGTCAGGTTTATGTATCACAAAACCTTCGGGCTGTTCTAGATAGACTTCCTCTTCAATGGTTCCATTTAGGAAGGCAGTTTTTACATCCATTTGATGGATCTTCCAGCCTTTAGCTGCTGCAATGGCTATCACTGCTCTCACAGATGTGTAATGGGCAACAGGTGCAAATGTTTCTTCATAATCAATGCCTTCCTTTTGTGAAAAACCTCTTGCCACAAAATGTGCCTTATGTTTTTCTATACTGCCATCAACAACATGTTTGATTTTGAAGAGCCATTTAAAAGAGACAACATATTTCTCTTTTGGTCTAGGCACTATATCCCATACATCATTCTTTAGAATGGACTGATACTCTTCTGTCATAGCGTCCTTCCATACTTGATGTCTGAAGGCTTCTGAAACACTGGTGGGTTTTGAATTTATGATGTCATTCATTAGAGCAACATAGCTTGAGAACCGTTTGGGTCTTTTACTCTCCCTAAATGTTCCTTTGGGTGTTGCATGATTCTCAGCTTCTTTGATCATCTTTCTAGCCCAAAGTGGCCTCTTCTTGCTGTTGTCATTTGCATTCTCATCTGAAGTAGATTGAAGTTCATTTGGCATTTCCTCAGGATACTCCCTCTGAATCTCAGGAGTAGGTTCCACTTCTAATACCCTAGGGGAATAGGGGAATAATTTTCTATCTCACTAGAACTTCTTGCCCTTTTGAATGCAATGTCTTCTTCAAAGATGACATCTCTGCTCAATTCAATTTGTTTCTGCCCGGGTATGAATATCCTGTAGGCCTTGGAGGTTTCACTATATCCCATAAATACCCCTTTCTTTCCGGAAGGTTCTAGTTTGAATGTCCTCCTTGGGCACATGAATATAGACTAGGCAACCAAAAATCCTAAAGTGACTAATATCAGGTTTTAGGCCAGTAAATGCTTCTTCAGGAGTTTTGTTATCTAGGTGAGAATGAGGACATCTATTTTGGATGTAGACAGCAGTTCTAGAGGCTTCTGCCCAAAATGAGGTTTCAATGTTCTGGTCAAGCAACATTGCTTTTGCAACTTCTACAATGGTTCTATTTTTCCTTTCAGCAACCCCATTTTGTTGAGGGTTGTAGGCTACTGTAAACTCCCTCTTAATCCCAGCATTCATGCAAAATTCCTTAAAGATTTCAGAGGTGTATTCTTTCCCATTGTCTGTCCTTAAGATTTTTATTTTCTTCCCAGAGAAGTTTTCAGTAAGAGCTTTGAACTCCTTGAACCTTTTAAGGATTTCTATTGACTCTTTACACTTAAGAAAGTAAATCCAGGTCTTCCTAGAGAAGTCATCTATAAATATGACATAGTATAGGAAGCCTGCCTTGGAGGGTACAGACATGGGTCCACATAAATCAGAGTGAACCAATTCTAATACATTTTGGGTTTTGCTCAAGCTATTGTGAAAGGATCCCTTTGTATTCTTTCCTAGGGCACAACCTTTACAAGTTCCTTCATGAGTTGGTTTTAACTTAGGTAATCCTGTTACAAGTTTTTCTACGGAAGGTAGGGCACGGAAATGAAGGTGTCCTAATCTTCTATGCCAAATTTCATTTGAATCAGAAGTATCAAGGGTAAGGGCTTGCTTGACTTCAGTGCATAGTTTATAAAGATAACCTTGTCTTACACCTATGGTTAGAGCTTTCTTTATAGTTGAGTTCTTAGGCCATGCTAGAACTTTCCCATCCATAAAGGTAACCCTATATCCATTGTCTTCAAGAGCAGAGATGGATATTAGA